>VZRN01000405.1:515785-568215 GCA_013397935.1 Dasyornis broadbenti
TGGCGAGAGCCGGCGAGGCTCCCCGCAGAGCCCGCTTGGAAGAGGGAAGTGCTGGGAAATGTAGTCGTTTGCCGGGGCGTGAGGGAGCGGGGCGACACCGCAGGGGAAGCCCCGGAGCCCGGGAAGCGCCGCAGGGATTCCGCAGTCTCCCCCGCCCCGCGGGGCCGCCCCGGTACCGCACTGCTCCGGTGCCGAGGGAACCCCCGCCGCAAAACTTGCCTTCACTGGCAGCTGCGGGTGAGGGCGGGGGCTCTCTGGGGAGGCAGCCTGGGCGTTTTCCCTCCCTCCCTCCCTGCCCGTACCACCGCCAGTCCCTCTCTCCTCCTTTAAGTGTTCATTTTCAGAGCAAACCTTCGTTTCCTTCTCTATGACCTTTTTTCTTCGTGTCTTAAATTTCTACTCCCTCCCTGCTTTATAAACAAAGAGGATAGGAAAGGATTACAACGCAGAATCATTCCTTTCGCGTTACAACACGTTCTTCTGGACTAAGCAAGAGGCAGAAGTGTCAAGGAGTCCCCACGATGTCCGTTCCGTGAAACGCAAGAATTATTCTCCCTCAGCGGAGGGATGGCTGCATCTGCAATCCAATTCTACACTCCCACCTACCGGGAAGCCGAGAGCAGCAGTGCTGCCTCTCAGTACGGTGTATCTCACCTTCCTTAACTACATTTCTTTATGAAAATGGGACGAAGTGGCGATTGCCTAAGGCACCCCTTTCCCCGCCGTTTTCCGAAGGGTCCGTAGCGAGGACTGGCCTGGCACGCAGTTGAGGTGAGTGGAGAGAGGAGGAGGGATGTCAGGGCAGTGGCAGATGCAGCTCGCTCCCGACCCAGGCAAGAGAATACAAGGTCTAACACCCCACTACTGCAAGGCTTGTGCCAGTTTTAAGCACATAATAAAGGCAGAGGTGGCATCACAGATAATGCTACTGCAAGCTGCCGCTCATAATCTCAAAGATTAGAAGAACAAACAAACAAAATCTTTGTTTCCATCTTCCTAAAACCATTATGCGGATCAATATTAATTGCACTGCTTGCACCGACAACAGCCAGGGCACCCGGCACTTCCATTTCTTCTGCTCTTACGAGCACTTCCACCCGCCGGGCTGCCTTCCGTGGGCTCCCCCCGGGAAGGACCGCGCTCCGGGCACAGCGGCTCGGCACTGGCTGCGTGGCTCCCCGGAGCCACCCGCCAGGGAATGTTGGCGCTCCTGGCCCCATTTCTCTGTAGGGCTTACTTTACTTACACATACCGTCTTATTAAAGGAACCAGTTGAAGGAAATTCAGTTTCTCACAGTTTGTTTCCGTGGTTTAAAACAGACGGTCCAATAAGCTGAAGAGCAGAGGATTGCTTTTGGAAATACATAGTAACTTTGAGAAGAAAGAGGCTAATAAACTTTGTGCTGTCCTTCTTACACTGCAGTCAGGCACTACAGGCAAGATGGAATATTTCTTCAAAGTATCCATTAAATCCTGAAGCAGCTGTTGAAACAGTGCAAAATTAGCTTGTAAAACTCTGCTGCGGGGTGTCAAAAAGACCATGTGTGGGGTGGGTAAAGAAAATGAGAAAGTGTTATTTATAGTAAGAAAAATCAGTATTATAATATGATGTTTCAGACCTTACAAAAGTCATAAATCCTTATATTTCAGGCTGCAGGCAACCTCTGCAGCTATTTCTGTTAGACCAAACTTTCCCCACTGGCACACTATTTCACAGCTGCTTCTGTCCGTATTTCTGTGAGAATTCATGACATTGGGTATATATATTACACCCGTTAGGCAGTATATACACAGTACAGTTATACACTCATTTCCTCGATCAGTACATCATATATTTCTTTTTTCTCTTGCTCACCAGTGTTCAGATTTAGTGTAGGTGTTACACATGCAAGGTTCACCAACCCAGCACCAGCCAAGGCTTGGCTGCTTTAAGCTAACAACCATGAATGCAGAGTTTTATCCTGCCTGTGTGCTCAGCGGATATGGTGAGGTATGATACATATGCTTCATAAATCCAGTCCTTTTTTTAGTATGCCAACTCTATTTTGGTCAAACCCTTTACTAATTTTAAGAATAATATTTATAACTTTTGGGTGTTTTTAGAACTACAGCCAACTAATACAAGATAAAGGCATTTTAAAAGTGTGTGTGCTAGAAGCAATTAGCCAAAACAGAGCTGAAAAAGGTTCTACGTTCCTCTCCTTGCAAACCTCTCGCTTATATCTTCTACTATTTGGCTTACTTATCTCTTCTATGGTAAACACTGAAGATTAATTCTAAAGAGAAGACTTAAATAAATTGCAGAAAATTTTTATATCATGTTGAAGGATCTAAATAACAAGGAAGTAAATCCTGATCTGTATATCTGAAGTCCCTTCTTATCATACACATTGATTAGAAATGTATGATTTGACAGGCTTAATCCTTAAGAGAAATAATATTTAAATTTTATTGATAGTGATTTCACATTAATTTCAGAAATCAGGAAGAGAATTCACCTCCTGGTTTTACATTCCTTCAACATTGCTGAAGACTGTGGCAGACTATCCACCTTTGAGCAACGAGCTCTTTCACATCAGGGGACAGATTTTTTCTTCTTCTAGCAACTCAGAATATCTCATGTTGGAAGAGACCTATAAGGATCATAAAGTCCAACTCCCTGGTCTTCATGGGACTACCTAAAAATACACCACATAACTGTGTCATTCGCTCCTTTAACTCTGACTTGAGGACCGCTTCCCTGAGGAGCGTGTTCCGGTGACCAACCAGCCTGTCAGTGAAGAACCTTTTCCTGATGTCCAATATGAACATTACCAGTTGCAGCTTCCTACCATTTCCTTGTGTCCTATCTCTGGGCCCCAGAGAGAGGAGATCAGCACCTCCCACTTCACTGCCTGCAGTATTGAAGGTCACAGAGAAAGTCTGGGGTTTATGGCCAGCTGTCTACATGCTCAACGAACATTCAAGACACTGAATCTTGAAGTGAGATCTCCCATCAACTAAAGAAAAAAAACCCAAACAAAACAAACAAATAAAACAAACCAACCAATCAAAAAACCAATCAAACTAAAACAAACAAAAAAATTATGTCAGCCAGCTACCTGAATCTACAGCTTCTTTATCCCAAAGGAAATTGGACTATACCTGCTTTGCATCCCAAGGCTTTTTATAGTGCCGTATCTGGGGTGCTCAGCATTTATTTTGGATAACTGCACTATCTAAAGCAAAGAACCAAAAAGTAACATTTGCAGAATTCATGGTATAAAACCCCAAAATATTCATCTCATATCACCTTCAGAGATAGTAAGCTGGTTAATGAACTTTACTCACATTTACCTTCACCTGCTACAAGTATCAGCAGTGACTCTGTAGTATTACCTACATGATTTACCTTTATTTATGCTTGCACTTAACAGCAAAAATAATCTCCTTACAGGGTCCAGAGGACTAGTTATACTGAGAAATAAATTTTGGTATTCAGTTTCTAGTCTACCTCCATAAAATCTGTGTAAATAAATTGTACAATTGCTCTAGATCAATTGGTTGCTAAAATTTCCCCTCATTTGTCTTCAAGAGTGGTGATTAGATGCATATAGAGGTTACAGCAAAATCTGAGTGGCAATAAGCACTTGAAAGAAAATAGTTTATTTTTCAGAAGAATATTTTCAGGAGATGAAACATAATGGAAAAAATGAGAGGGATAAAGGGGCATCCATTTCCTGCTGTGATGCAAGTAACATCCAAACTAGTCACCCAAGAAGGATATGAACATTTGCTCACATTTGATTTGATCTTACACTTCACTATTTCAGGAATTTCCCATAATTCCTTATACAATCTGATTGCATGTCTTAAAGTTCTCAGATTCTGAGCACCTACAGAATGAAACTAGGGCAAGGAAGTGCTTTCCACCTTTGAATAGACTCAGTGTAAGACCAAGGGAGACTGTGAGTTGATGCTACTGTGGTATCAACTGTCAACATGATCAAAAAGCCCAGCATGATCAGCCTTTATCAGCCCTGGTGCTAATCAGCACCTCTAGGCCCGTGGACCATATCGCTCTCCAGCTGGAGAACATAGAGGGATTCATATTTTTATCCTGTGTCCACATACCCCAGTGTAATTACACCAGTTAGAGCAGCTAACATTTTTTCATCATTCCTTCACTCAGACTGCCACAAAAGCTTCACAGACACCATCACCAACTAATGTATTAGCTGAGTGCTTCAGAGCGGATGCTCTTCAGACGAGGGATGAAAGTGCACACACCGTCACAGGTGCATCTAAGGAGTCAACCAACCTCAAGTTGTAACTAACTTCCCTGCAACATTAATGGGAAAGCTGGCTCTGCAGTCACCTCTTGCTTTGTGTCAAGTATTCTGCAACTGGATGTTGGGCAAGAGAGATGATTACTGCTCACAGATCCTGCTGCAGAGCATAGGGCTTACCTGAATGCATGAATCTCAGAAGTTCCTGCAGAACTTCCTTATGTGTGAGTGGTGTTGGGGTTGCTAATCCCCACAGGAGCGTCTGTATGTACACCCCCATGCACACATATGGATTTGGAACTCTATCCTCTCAGCCACACAAAGACTTACCTGAACAGACACAACATTTCTGCTCCAGATAAACACACACCATGGAACAAAGCCAGATGCAATGCATGGCCACCTACTGCAAAAACCCAAGTCTGGGGTGTAGGTGTAATTGAAGTAAAACACTACCACTTCCAATGCTTTATTTTAAAAGCAGCTTTCAACACCTGTATTTCTTTAGATATTGTTACTACCATCCCAACTTTGCATTTTCTAGCTAGAGTTCCCACAATAAGTCTTTACTGAAGATCATTTTGCTCTCTCCCCTGGTCTGAACACACCCTTACACTGAAGTACTAAACCAGTCTGCACAGACTTTCAGCATTGGCTTGTAGGTGTGTGTATGAACATACCTCCTAATGTAACATTTTAAATATTATCACAAAATATTTCACATCCCCAGAAATGTGCTTGCCACACCTATGAAACAAGGAAGATCACTGGTCCACAAGATAATCACTTTAAAAAGAGTACTTTTATGATCTAAAGATCTAGGGGATATTTTTTCAATCAGACCTTAAAAGTAGTGTCTGTTCTACACAAGTGTTAAAGTGTTCACTTTTTTTTTTTGATACTCAGGATTTGTGTGCTTCATTAAAACTTGGAATCTCACACTATGTAAAAGTGTATGCTGCAGAGAGTATGGGAATAGAGCTCCAAATGTGTCTAACCATCACAAAAAGGAAGCAAAAGTTAGAAAATTAACTGGATTTGAATAGAATATAAACGTTACATACATCTGCTCCTCAAAGTCACAGAAAGCAAGACATTTCAAAAATGCATTAGAAGAAATCCATGTACTTATGAAGGAAGAGTTCAAACTGTAATTATATAATATCTAGTTATCACAAATATGTACTCACAGATAAATAAAGGCTTGCATTAGAAGTGCAGTTTTAGTGACTAGAAAGGTACTTGTGGTTGTCTTTGTCTGAACTGTTTGACATTTCTCAGAATCATTGCCACATTTTGAAAATACTCAATTCTCTTCTCTGTGAGGAAATCAGAGAGACAGATGTTCTAGTAACTACCCTTCCATATTTGTTTTTTCAAGTTGTAACAGTTCTAGTAACTATCCTCCCCTATTTTTCAAATTGTAACATAAATACTTTCAAATTTTTGTAAAAACTGTTGGGGTTTTTTAAAACAAGATTAAAAGACAATAAATACATTAAAATAATTAAATATGCTGAGCAAATCTGTTTTGGAAATAGTTAATAGGCTTACTGTAGCGTGTGATGCCATCTGAATATACTACAAAGGGGACTCTTAATACACATTAAAGTAACCAGTAAACAAAATCTGCATCATGACTAAAACTGCTTTTTGCAACCAGTAGCAGAGACTCTCCTATCTTGATTTGGATTGCAATGAATAGTCTTCATAATTTAATGACAAATCTCTGACTTGTTTTCCCTTCAAGATTCTAAAGCCAGGTTCCAGCATGTTTAAAACTCTTTGCAGTGCCTGTTGAGCTAACATGTTCTAGTATTGCATATAATCATAAGCAAAACATAGTTTATCTAATGAGTAGATTTACTAACAGTGTCTTCTTCTACCCTGCACACTTAACATCGCATATCAATACACATTATGTGTATCAATAGCCATGCACATACATCCCAGTCAGAGGGAGGCTGCCACGCCAGCTAAGGAGTGTGTGCCTCAGGGATGGGAGCAGGGAGGCAGCCGCAAGATACTCACTGGCAGATTGTTGCCACATGTTAAGGGGAAAATGCAAATATTTCTTAGTTTTACTTTTAAGACTGAACCAGAAGCTAGAAAAAACCCACACCCAGAAAAACTCCAACCAACCAAACAAAAAAAATCCTCAACAAAAAAACCTCCAACCAAACAAAATTATCTCAATAGAAGAAAAATAGTCAAAACACTTGTTCCTAAAATATATTGCATTCATTGAAGCTGAGAGCAATCATTAAAGTGTCACTCAAAATGAAGAACAAAGCAATTGCTTCAATGTTCTACTTTTAAAGTCCCAGTCCTCAAACACTATATACTGGTAATTTACAGGCAAAAAATACAGACATACACATTCAAGATCAACTCCTATTAAAAATGTTAATTTTGCTCATTTCTGTAATGGCTTTTTATATTTTCTGGATGTGAATCCAGATCAGAATTAACTATAAATCAAGCCAGTAGTGACCAGTAAGACAGTGAAGTCAAAGGCAGTCCTTAGCAGGCTGTACATGAAATTGCATTAACAGGGGAATAAGGAATGTCACCTTTTTGGTGACAGCAACTCCCTAAGCAGCTACTTTCATCATTAAGCTTCCAATTCATATGCTCTTGAAAGGAAAGTAATTTTATGTCACTTTCATCACCCATTCCTGCACTCCAAGGAGCTTTACCTACCTCTCACAGAAAAAAAGCCTATAAAGGACAGACAATAGCATGCAACATTAAAGCACTTTAACCACAAGAGCACTGTTTGAGAATGTTTAATGGGAAAGAGATGAAAATGGAAAGAAGTAATTTATGTAAAAATTAATGAAAGTAATTTCTGCTGGTTTAGATCTCTTATATGACCTCAAGACACTTTACATTTACTAATAAAGCTTTGCCTCTTTCATACTCATGCCCTCTCATGATTTACAGATACAGAAATTCTGAAAGAAACCAGCTCTGGTAAAGATCTGCATGATTAAAAAAAAAAGTCTTCCCAACTCTCACTTGTGTCTTTCACTCAGTCTCCGAGTAAGCCAGTCCAACAGGCTGGCTACCCTGAAATAAAACCAACCAAACAGCCCAAGTCAATCAGAAACCTACCTGCCCTGTTGGCTTTTTGTTTGTTACCCCCAATGAAAATACACACATCTAACTGCTTTCTTATTAGCTGAAATACACAACAGAGCTAGTTTTAATTTTATAGTAATACATCAGAGCAGTCAAAGACTGTAATACATCTTTGTTACTGCGTTCTCTATTAAAGCAGTAGCAGAAGAAACACGAAAGGGAAGCAACAAAATGTCCACAAAATATCAGTAAGTCTGTGAGTACTGAACCACCTTATTTACAATGAACATCCAGTTATTTTTCACGTGGTTACTTGGAAGGTATGATGAGCAAGGACTTCAGAAAATTACTCTGTCAAAATGCAGCTGCCTCATACTTTGCCTAGCAATTAATTTAATCTAAATCTGGGGTCAGAACCTTTTACCAGCCATGATAAAGCAATACCTTTAAAAAAACTCCAAAACACATGACCAAAACCAAACTTAAGTTTTATTTTTTGTATTTACATAGACAGAAGTTTTTGCATTAAAAAACTTGAAAACCAAATAACCTCTACATATAATACAGCATTTTAAGTCTTCATTAATAGAATCTTAAATTTTCAAGTCAATTTAAAAATCTCTATTTTAAATAAACCAGTATTAAAATCCAAAAAATGGGGATGAGGATGAAGAGGAAAATAATGACCACATAACATTTGTATTCTGCCCTTCACATATATCATTTATGCCCATGGAATGTTTGTTCTCAGTGTAACTTGAAAAACCTCTAAATTCTGAGTTTCTTTCACTTGTCTGAAATAATTCCATTAGGGTATGCAGTGGCGAGCTACAAGTGCTTCTTTTCTCTTCAGGAACAGACAATCCATCTGTATTCTTTACACACAATTCCATATTCTGTTTCCGGGTTTCTCTTTTACTCCTTCCCAAGTTAAGCTTCACTTTTCTGTGCAGCTTTCCAGAGGGTGAACTGTGGGCACTGCTGGCAGCTGATGCATTAAGTTCTTTGTTCACAGCAGTATCAGATACCTCAGCCTCCAGAATGACATTGTGCTGCATTTGTTGATGATTATCACATAAATCATGATGTTTCTTGACAAACGTAGGATTGGCATCTATTTTTTTCAAATGCTTTGCTGGTAGAACTATTGAATTATTTAATTTTCGTTTTTGCTGCAGTAAGTTTTTGTCTTTTTCACTGAAATCTGTAACTTGGGTATGAGAATATAAAGTATACATTCCTTCCTGAAAACACTGTACATTCTTTTTACTTACATCTGGTTCCAGTATTTCCTTGCTGAATGGCTCAGAAGCTCGAGACAAGTTCTCTGTGTACACTTTGTCAATTTTCTGAAGGGGTGTTTGTATGGAATTTGATGATACAACAGTCTGTCTTGATTTCACAGCACAGGAGCAATCAGTCTTAATATTTTCATTATTAATTCTGAACTTACTTTTTAGTTCTGAAGGTTGTGATGGGTGACAAAGAATTGAACAGACAGATGCAGAAACAGGGGTAGGTATTGGCACAGAATTTGGTTGTACTTCTGCAGGCTGGCGATCCAGTTTGAGTGCCTGCATTGCAGTATCCTTCCACGAGTAAGTTTTCAAAGAAATGTGTTGCTTTTTCAGTCGCTCTTTCAGCTCATCTGGTCCGGTTATCTTTCCAATAATAGGAGAAAAATATCCTGTGCTACATTTTGTCCTACAATGAAATTGTTTAAAAATATTAAAAAACATAAAAACCCCCATGCAACATAACTCCATAGACAACTGATTCTAGAAAAGCAACTGAACTGACAAAGGAGTTTTTGATTTTACTTTTCAAGAAAAGATAGATTTAGGGTAGCAACACACAAGGAAAGATATATTTAGGGTAGCAACACACTATTTAACAGGAGCAGCGTGCCTTATAGTTGATTTGATGTTTTCTTACTGATTTCTACAGTTCATAGAATTGTTTTAAAAAACACACAAAGTAGTCTAGTATTTCAGTAAATCTCAGTTTACAGTGGCATTAAGAACAAAAGGTGTTAATGAATATAATGCAGTGACATAAATACTTACAAATATTCTATGATATATACACAAAAAATTAACATGATTTTCTTGACAGGATTTCAAGCCTAACAACTCTGAGTATTTTGAAATCACAAAAGAAATACAGGCTTGTTTTCATTAGGCTATCAATTATTTGATTCTATTTGCATTTCCTTTGATTTCACTAAGAATGTATTCATTTCTTCATTACTTGCCTTTTTTTTAATAAACAAACAAGAAAGTTATTCCTTACGTTCTGATTCATTTGCAAAAAATCAGAGCACCCTCGAATAGTGTCACTGCTTCATGTAACAAAGACCCTGGTGTCTACACTACGTACAAGACACCAAACAAGCCTTTCTCACTCTTTCAAGCTCTTGAGCAACGAAGAAGAAAGGAACATTTCCTTTCTTTGTCCTTGTCCTGTGCCTTTGTCTTTGGCAGCACAGAAGCTAGGAGGTTTAGAGTATAGGGAGGAAGTTTTTTCACAGGTAAGTAGATCAGATTGACTGATTTGCTGTCTTTAGACTACTAAAAATGACAGAGGGCATTCAGAGCAAGATGTCCAGACATTGCTGTCTTTCTGTTAGCAATATTTCAGTACAGTAGATATTGCTGTCCAGAAGCTGAAGATAGGTAGGAAAACTTCTGGCAACTTTCAGTCTCATCTTTCTCTGATGTCATCTGCACTTCTGTTTTTTTTTTCTTTTCTAAGTTCTGCTTTACAGAACTGATTTGTCAGGTACACCTGTGTTACAAATTTCCATTATCTATTTCAGAGTTTAAAACATGAATGTATCCTGTTCTATTCAGATGAAGAATTTCAGAACTACTTTTATGTTCAATGTCTTGACTCACAGAGTCTTTAAAATTTATAACATGTAACTCACCTTTTTGTGTTTCCTGTGTCATCATCTTTGTATGCAACGAACTCATAAACTAACTTTGAGATTATATCATCAACAACTTTATACTGTGTGCTTTGTGCAAAATTTCGGTGCCATTCACTTTCAAGATGCTGCAATAAAGAAAAAAACATGAAACAAATCTAATACTACAGATATGAATATAGAAGTTAGCAGTACAAGGAGCAAGTAAATATCATTAATTTACTACCAGCATCTCCAAGACATGAATTACTAGTGCATTCAGCTATCATAGATAGGTTTTAATTCTTAATTGCTGCTTCTAACATGGGGAAAAAAAATACCCATTTGCTGGTTATTCAGAAAAATATTCTAAAATTAAACATTATAGAGAAACCTTTGGTGATACCACACTTAAGAGATATGATGGTATCAAAGCATATACTTGACATTTCACATACTGTTTGCAGATCTTCATATTTCTTTCCACAACATTCACAATATCCTCTCTTTTTTTTGTCCTTCTGAGGAAACTGAGCAGGCATTCCACTGTCCTTGTCACTGTTTATTTTGTTTCTGTTAAGAGAATATTAATGAGTATTAAATATGGAACTGAGCGGTCAACTTGACTCTCGCAGTATGTTCATCCTTACTCATTTAAAAAATAAAAACCCAAACCTTTATTACCTCTTAAACTATTGACATTATTTTAGGCAACACTTAGAAAAAACGAAGAGAAAAGTTATGCATAGATTTAAAATTGAACAAACAAAACACAGAAACATTTGCTGCAAGAAGGCAGGCAGAGCCAGTGGAATTGTATGCACACACATAACATCCAGGTTAATATAGATGTACTACTATCACTGATTCAGAATAAGTAATACAAAATTGCTAAACAAATAAAAATCAAAGGATATTTAGAATCTTTGTGCACAGCTGATAAAACCCAAACTAGAAACAGAAAAGTATTTTAACACTGTCACTGTTTTTGAACCCTAGAAAATACACACCTGTTCTAACAGATGACCTCTGTTTTTGGCAAAAGTTCTTTTTGGCAAAAGTAATAGCCATATTTGTCTGCTATACATAGACTTTGAATATGCTGACCAAATGACATTTTGTCCTATTTTTCTAGGTACAGGCTAAGTGGGATTGCAAAAAACTGAACCTAAAGTTCTTCCTGGAGATTAAAATCTGAAAACGTTTTCAACAGCTGCTCCATGATCTTCAGAGTGCTCATCTGGGGAGAGCTACTGCTTGCTGCAAATCACTATTAAACCACCTAAGGTTGATAAGCCAGCAGGAAAGCAAAGTCATCAGTCTCTACTTCCCTTTTACTTTAAAGGAAGAGTGCCATCTCCCTGTTTAGCCAAAAATCATTCTGACAGACTTTACTAAGTATCTGCATAGATGTAAGCTCAGGACTTTACATCAAAAAAGTCTGTCTTGAAAAATCTCTAGCTTACAAAGCATAGCAGTGCATTGTTAACACCTGCCCCAGCATTTCTTGGGTTCCCCAGGATGGGGAACCCTAGTGTGTGCTTTTACTGTTACACTAGCCTTCACACCTTCCCTCTGGAAAACAGTCAAACTCAGAGAGAACCAGTAAAGCAGGATATAAGCAATAGAACGGATCACCTGAAGACTGATTAAGTCTGTGGGTCTTGCCCAATGCAGAAGAAAATAGAACTAACAACTTTGCTTCAACAAGCTTTTCTCCTAGGTAAAGATAAAACAAGTGGACATTCCCCTCTCTCTCTCTCCCCCAAAACTGACATTGTTCACATTCACCTGCTGAGTATTAAACAATTTCCCACCTAAACATCTCTTTGGTATGTGCCCACCTGAAATATTAATTAGGAATATTTATTCAAACATTAACTCTTGAAACTTTGGTTTTTAATGCTTTAAAAAGAATGGGCCTTTCCAACCTCCTCTGAAGAGACACAATCAGAAATTGCCTTATCAACATAGCAGTAACCCTTGCAATATATGTTTTTGGCTTCTTCATACTGCTACCTTCATTGTAATTAAAGAAAAAAAAGCATCATGGCAACATCAGCTAAAACCTGCAGCACCATAATAAGGTCAAGAATGGACAGAACTGTGGAGAAGCCATTTTATAAAGAAAACAGGTATCACAGCTAAGTAAGGCTTCAGCCTCAAGAACAGAAAAGCAGTAACTTACTAAACACAGAAAGTTCCACATACAGCAAAGCTACCTTTTGCCTAAATATCTTTATTCTCTCACATGAATCAATTTTAGAAGTCAATTAAATAAGCTAGGTCGAAAAAAAATTTAAAAACCACACTGATTCACAAAAAACAGTTAATTAGGACTCTTAAATAGTTCCAAATCTTAAAATCGATTTGCTGCAGTTCTAACTGCATCTGTAGTGCTCAAATAGAGCCTGAATGCCAAAATGCCACAAACATTTGCTGTAAAACCAA
Organism: Dasyornis broadbenti; assembly: GCA_013397935.1. NCBI lineage: Eukaryota > Metazoa > Chordata > Aves > Passeriformes > Dasyornithidae > Dasyornis > Dasyornis broadbenti. The sequence continues at coordinate 528,497 of VZRN01000405.1, forward strand.
CTGCAATTCTACTGGGCAGCTGGCACCCACTTTTCATCTCTGAAGAGTTGAAGGAGTATTAGCAGTCTAATTTCTGCAAATTTATCAACAATATACACTCTTTACCAACAATGGTTATGCACTGTGATTGAATATCACTACTTTAAAAAAGGTAACTACCTACTTCAGCACCATATGGGCAAATACAAAAGAAGTCTTAGGAAACCCACTTCCTGTGAAATACTTACTGAATAGCATCCAAGATGAGGACAAAGAAGAAACCCGTGGCAGAAAGGAAAAAAAAAATATCTTACGCTGACCCATAGTGAAAGGAGAAGGCCACAATTTTGGATGTATGCATTTGTGTGCCCAAAAAAAGGACTAAAGACAGGATAAAGAGGGTACAGATAGACAGACACCAGGGGTGCAGTAAATACATCAGCTGAGACACAGCTAGTAGTATTAAACAGCACAGAAAATTAGAAGAAAAGCAATTGTTTTAGAACACAATTACTTATAAAATTATTTAGAGAACAATCCTCTCCTCTACCTACACCTTAATAACAAGTTTTCAACAAACCTTTGCTTAGACTGAGTTTGCTTTTGGCCAGCAGGATACTTCTTATCCACCTCAAATGGACTATATGGCTTTGGAACACAGTAGTTCAGAAATGGAAAACTCAGTAACTGCAGATAAAATGGCCGGTACTGGCTGTATTAAGACAAAACAAGTGCATGAGAACCCTCAAAAATGGAAAAAGGACTTCATTGCATACATTACACCAGGTCCAAAATCTTGAAAAAGTGTTTCTCTTTTACATATGACATACACAGAATGCTAAGCAGACAAATATCTTTGAATAAGTCATTCATTCCTTCCTTGATACTTTCCTTCAGTTTCCAAAGGTGTCTTACACATTCCCTGGGATATGACTTGTGGTATGACTTGCCTACTAGTCGTTGTGAGTTGGGTAACCAATTAACCCTAAGAACAATTTAGACAACAGTGTGTTTGTGCTCCTGAGAAGAAGCTACAGCAGTTCCGAACATACAACGCTTTTTTATTATTTGACCATTTTCTTAAAAAAAAAAAAATCAATTCAGCATTCAAAACATAAAAACTGACCCTTTCATTTTCAGAAAAAGTCTTCCTGTACACCATTGTACTTGGAGAGATACCAGAACCAGCAACCATACCAGACCTCTGAACAAATTAAGAACTTTTAAAATAGGGCATGTTGAAAGTTCACACATTGAATAATCAATTGACTGAATGCTGGTGGGAGAGTTCAGTCTCATTTTTTCCCCACATTACTATTATAAGCTACCCAGGCAAAACTACAAGAGCAAGTCTGGAAAACATAATAGCAACAGCTAAGCATCTTGTTCTGCTGCTGAACTGTTACTTACGTTGCATAAACATTAAAAAACTATGTTACATAAATATTTAGAAGCCCCTCAAGTGTTTAGTACTTCACTACATTTTGAAGTCAAATTCACATACATTTATATATTAATTTCTTGTCTTTACAACTGTGTTGGTCCAATTCCCTCCACTATCCTTATGTTCCTCATATGTATTGCAGCAACTCACAGTGTACAACCAGGTATAGATCTTTTTCCAATTCAGGAAAGTGTCAGAGAAATCAGGTCAAAGAATTTAGCACTTATAAACAACATCATAATTCAGAAATTAGTTAGGAATTTAAAGGTACAAATCATGCTGTGCAGAACTGAACCTTTTTTCACAATTCACTGTTCTCTCAACTTCTGGCTAACTGACATTTTCTTACACAACCAAGACTGACTGATTACAGGACCAGAAAGATATGAAATTTTTCAAGGCTGAATGTATGAGATTTCATGCTAGTGTAGATACTGAAATCAGATTAACAGTTTGCAATTTTTCCTTTTAAAAAGAAATGATTGAATGGGAAATTAAACCTAATTTCAATTAATTATTTTAACTAAAAACTTCTCTTTCCTTATATCTAAAAGGTCTCAGCAGAAAATGAATGTAATTGAGTTGGGACTACAGGACTGGAATTTAGTATGCAAAGTTTTAAAGGCCTTTTGGGCTACAGGATTTGGATCTAAGAAAAGATGTAAATGTTCAGGTTTCCCTTTCATTCATGCAGCCGTTGGCAGGAAGTAACCCAAAGAACCCACTCTCATGATTTACACACCGGAGTTACCTATTAACTTGTCACTTCCATCACCTACTGCATATATTCCCTACTATACTACTACTTGCTCAATCTCATTTGGTGGCTAAACACATTTGCATGTTATTTTAAGAGGGCAGTATACCTGACATCTGAAGTCAGGAAGTTAAAAGAAATTGAGATTTAAGGGCACACTTCCTCAAGTATTTCTGAATTACTCATTTTGAGAATCATATTAGTGAATGCATGAAGAGAACACTTACCGACTCCGATCTTCCACCCTGATAAATGGACTTTTCAGTCTACCTGCTCAAGAGGGAAGAAAAGGAAATTAATAGAATTACTTTTCATTATTTATCAAGTTACTCCAGTAGCTTAATAAAAAAAGCAGACTTTATTTTAGAACTCATTAGGTACAGGTTTTGACAAACTCTTGATTTCCACAAAGTTCTTCTACATGCTTTTCTTGGACATACAAATTGGAGTACAGCACCACATTTGACCACATGAGAACTGTAGCACATTTTTAAGCATTCAGAAAATAATTCAAGCCAGAAACCTTTACAATTACTGAAGTACTTACTTTTTGACTTTTGAGTAGTAACGTGTTTTTCCTATTGAAAAAAGAGAGATGGTATAAAATCCCCGAGTATTATTATGCACTTTATGTAGAGATTTAGCTGTAGATAAGTTATGAGAGTCTCCCTATGTTAATCATGACTTCATACAGTCATGATGAATTTTGCAAGAAACTAAGCTCATTAGTACTGTGAAATAAGGTAACATGTTTCCCAAAAAAATATTTATTTTTACACTGAAGAAAAGAAGTGCTCTCCTTCAGATGCCTCAATTAATTTTTTCTAACAGCAAATCTAAACAAAGAAACCCAGAAAAGAAAATTTATACACTTTCTCTCTCCACCCTGAAAATACCTTGCCATGGTTGAAAATTCAGTCTTTAATACAGATAACATTTTCACAACATTTTATACACCCTAATTAACCGCAAGCTGCAAAATGCCGCCAAAACCTGTAGAACAGCAATATCTCCAATTAAAACAATTCTTTTCATTTGAATGGATTTACACAGCCTGGGTATTTATTATTTTTAGCAATGAAGACTAAAATTAAAAGGATTACTTTGTCTTCAGGAAAAAGTGAAGTCTACATTCAAGCATCAGCTGTAAATTGCAATTGATTCTGGTAAAGGTACAAACTCATTTTATACTATTTGCCAAAAAACCTCACCCACTATCCATGAACACAGTGATAATTTGTTTTATGCAGCCTTACTGCATTCCAAAACAGCTTAACATATACTGGGTAGTTTGGTTCCATTTACTTGTCAGGGCCCCACGGTTAAACTACACAACTGCGCAACTTCACGTGTTTAATTTAAACTACAGAGCAGCTGCAGATGGAGCACACAAGAACTGTGAGCTTTAATGTTTCACTAATATCAAAGACTAAAAATCTGAGAAAATGGGATTTTCACATGCCAACTGCACATTATTGGCAGAATAGCTTGAAGATGTTTTATGCTCATTCTTTATGAAGGAAGAGTTGCAGATTCCTCATAGAGACAGCTTCTCCAGAAAACATAACTATGATTTTTCAAAATAGCCCATCAAAATGAAAGTTTCTAATCACTGTGCCACAGGGAAAAATATACAAGGCAACTTAGCATCTGCATCATACTAAAACCACAACACATTTTATTATTTATTACTTTTGAGGCAGGCAGAAGGGAAATTTCAGACAGTTCAGCACTTCTGATTCTTAGATACCCTTTGCAAGAGCACAGGTCTACACATTATGGCATTAACGCTACTATTATTTTTACATAACATTGAAATATACAGCAAATAATTCACATTTTTCTCAGATGGTTTTTAAATCAACTCACAAAACATAGAGGTCTGTGAAAAACTGAAAATGAGCAATACCTTCCTTAAAATAAAACCTGCAAGCTTCACAGTGGGCAGCATTTAGTACTTTAGTACTTACTGTGTTCTTAGTTAATGAGAAAAACAGCATTTTCACAAATAGCAAAGGACCACTTACCACATCTTTAGAAGAACTGCCTGCTCTTTTGATTAGATAGAGCTCCCTTTTCTTTTGTTCAATGCAATTCTTAACATCTGGCAAAAAGAAGAATTATACTTAGTCAACTTTATTTTTGTATGTTTGGCGTAATTTTTAATATTTTAAATTCAACAAAAGAATAGTTAAATGAACGTTACAAGAAGCTCAAGTCAGGCTTCATCTAACAAAAATATTTACCATCAATATGAAGTATCTTCACTCCCCAGCTCAAAGCATTGGACAGTATACTACCAGAGGGAATTAAGTCCTGCAAGCAATAAGTGATATTAAAAATCTTAAGCAATACATAGATTACTTAAAACAGTTACAAATATATTATAACGTAGTATGAAAGCTGAGATTAAAACGCAGATAGCTTTGCTTCTAGCCAAAAGACTACCACTCTCCTAGACTCCTCTGTATTACTGCACCTCACCATCAAAAGAATATATTTAAACCTTCAGAAAGCCAAAACTGTTCTTTATAGTCACATTCATAGTAAAATTTGAAGACAGTGAATTTATACATTTACTTTAACTTCATGAGCACCTCTCAAATGCTAGTTATATTAGCAATCCCGACAAATTTTAATACTCGTCCTAAGACTCCACAGACTTTCAGTTCTTCAGGAAGTACCCAGAAAACATAGCTGACACTTTACTTAGGACAATCCCTCAACTTCTGCCTGAGCATTCCATGACTGACTTATATCTAAAACACTTACTATTGCTTGTTTTCTAGAAGAACAAACCACCGAAGGTTCTGAAGCACGAGTTTTTTGATTATTTGGCTTACCTGTTCCTTGATCGCTTTTTCAACCAAGGATTTTCCTCTGCTCATACGTACCTACATTAAACAGAAACACATTTGTAGCAAAATGAGACAATTTACATTGCTCTTAACAAACACACACGTTAGCTATGAGGGTCTCCTTTTGTTCACTGTACTGCTTATTTTTCATCTTTCTCACAGGGTTACAGTTGATACAGTCTACAGGGGAAAAAACTCAGAACCAAAATAACCTCAACAAGAAATCATTTTCAGCCAAAGCAGGCTGCTGCAATGTTAGTGTTGGAACAACACATGGCGGGAATAAGCAACCTAGTGACTTGCACCAGAAGATGCGGTTTCATCAGCAGGGCTTGTAAAAATTAAGCTACCAGTCATTAATATAATCATAGCCTCTATCTTATCCTCTGGTTTTCTATCACCAGTGCATCTCCATTATGAATAAACAGCAAAAAGTAAAAAATGAGCTGCCTTTACCTACCCAGGTTATCTGCAAAATGAAGTGACCTCACCCATACAATGCAAAGACCAGCCTGCAGCCTGACTCAGTCATGTTTTTAAATAAGCACCATATATATAGTACAGCTAATTATTTTCAACTGTATTTTGAAAGAATGCAAGACTTGCCCATGTAAGACACTTCTTATAAACCTGCATAAATTCAGATAGCAATTAATGTGCTCCTCTAAGAAAGAGCTCAGAAAAACTTAATATTCATAATGCTCAATTTTAATTATTTCCTACTACTATCAGAGAGTTTCTGTAGATATCAGCATTAACAGTGCCACGAGCCAGATTTTAATAGGTTGTGTTGTAAAAGAGACAGCAATCACTGAATTCCATACATGCCTGATCCAGCTGTCCAACACGACATCTATGTTATTAAGTCAGCTACACTACATTAGAAAAGATTTGAGTGTACTCTGCTTATTTGCAAAAATGATCCTTTTTAAAATTAGTTTCCAAAAATCTGCTGAATTTGTTTCACTAGTTAAGTTTAACAAGTCAACCTGAGTAAGTTTAAAAGTATGTTTGAAAAAAAAGCCCTTATTCACCCAAGTAACTGCTGCCACCTTTAGGAAACAAAAGAGGAGAAAAATTATAAGAGCATATCCCATGGGATGCACCTGATTTGCAGTATTATTACTATGGTGCTTACCGTATCTATCTTAAATGAACTTCCATCATGCCGATCTTTTTGGTTGCTAGGATGAGGTGAACCATTTCCTCCATTAGATGCAGATTCTGGAGTAGGAACAGGAGAAATCTGGCCAAGAGTTGCTGCAAATTTTGCTTCCTTTTTATTAGTCACCAGATAATTGATATCTTTACTAAGAAAACTCTCCACTCTCTAAATATAAAGATACAAAGCAAATAATTATTTCAGGACAATAGATCAGTAACTCAATTTTACATTGCATACTTTAAAGAAAAGTGATAAAGCTTCTAAAACAATTAAGTTCAAAACTATTGAATTAACAAGAAGATACTTTCTATATATCTGGATGACAATTACAATTAAGTTGTACTAGCATCTTACCAGTCACAAATTCTAATTTCAATTTCTTAATTTTGTAATCTTCATCAAAAGAGCTTTGCTTTGTTTTGATTATTATAATTTTTGTACTATCTACCTTTAATACTTTCTAAATATAAGAATTAAAACACGCCATTAAGAAATAACAGATAAATTAAAGCAAAACAACCGCCTATAATTTTATGTAGCAGAAATTATACAGAAGTGTTTAGCTAAACTTAAAGGCAGAAGGCAGGTGTTTGCAAATATAATTTACAGTCTGCAAGAAGCTATAAATTTATTGAGTTTAGAACCAGCAGAAAAGCTAAAATTTCAAGATAGCTACCATGTTTCACACCTATAGTATTCCTAACACTTCTCAGAAAGCAAAGTCTTAAGTAGATTCATATTCTCATACTCAGCAACACAAAGACATGGTTATTCTGTGTTTACTCTCAGTTTGCTCCTTCAGTCTTTCATTGCTAACTACAGTGTGATTATCAGCTATTTACCTTGTTATTTCATGTTAGTTTGTATAGTTTGAAGTATTTTCCTCTTTTCCACTGATCAGTGTGGAAAGCACAAATCAGACAGCTTGAAACTGTGCCTTTCAATTCTGCTCTATGTACATTTCACAGAAACAGGACGTTCAGAGAGGCACTTCTGAGTGCACTCCACACAAGTAACAACAATCGTAGTAATTGATCTTGAGGGTGTTGAGCACCTCAGATTGAGGCACTCCTCAGAATAAGCCAAAAAACCCTTCCTTTTCAGTCTTTTTCAACATTACTTTTCTACATATGAATTCCTAAAATTCTGGTTTAGAGAGAAAGACAAACAACAGCGTGCACTTATTTGATGTTAAATGTAAAACAATGCACTTAACTCAAAACCATGTTATTGCTATTCCTTATTGCTACTATGATTTCAGACAGCACCTTGATTTACAATCACTAGTTTTATAAAGCTGCTCAGTGTCCCTCTGAGATCAAAGAAGTATTGCCAAAGAATTGTTCAGAGCAGATAGCAATTCAAGCAGATCCCTTCTGCCCCATGCTTAAAAGGTGTTTAACACTTTTAACTGCACTGCTTGTGTTACTACCGCATTCTGTACTTGCTTATATCAGAGTTCCTTCCATACAGAAGGGAGAATTGGGGAAAAATTAGTAAGACGCTGATAAAATTTATTATTTAAGTAACAGTATTCAAAAATACTCACTAAGATACTCTGTGCAAAAAGTACTTAGTGACTTACAGTAAACATATGCAAAACTCTTCCTTTAATCTTTCAAGTTCAGCTGAGCACCATAAGTTACAACATGTAAATATGTCAATATACTCAGAAGCAGTAGAAGAAAAATCACCTCAAACAATGAAACCTAATAAATTTGGATAAGATTTCGAGCCAAGTGAATAATCAGCTGAAAAAACTTTCTAATAAGAGCTTTTGTTACAATCAGCAAAGCAGCTTCTCTTGAAAAAGCACAGAATAATTTGTTGATAAGCTCATTGTTTATAATTAACATTAAGATAAACATAGAAAAATAAAGGTCTCAGGTAAAGTACAAAAACATTAAAATGCAGTCACATAGAACACAAAAAAGCCATTCCATATGTGCAGACTTCCTTCTATATTCATATAGATCTCTATTATTAACTTACCCCTCCCAGCTCTTTGAGGTCCTTTCCTAACTTTTCAGAGATCACATTTGATGGGATATCGAGGTAAAATACCTTCCCAGTGAGCGGCTTAAATTTGAGTTTCTCTGGTTTTCCTACATCTTTTTTCACATTCTTCATGGAAGATCTTATCTTTTCTGTTTTCCCTTGAACTCCATCAGCTGAAAAAAAAAAAAAAAAAGACAATTTAAGAGGAACTGGGTTTTGGTTTTATTTTCAAAAAGTAAAATTCCTAAATTATGGAAACGGATGCAGCAAGCTTCCATAAAATCATAGAATGGCTTGGGCTGGAAGGGTCCTGAGAGATCATCTGGTTTCAACTTCCCCGCCATAGGCAGGGACACCTTCCACTAGACCATGTTACTCAAAGCACAGTTGCACATACTGGATTTACATTGTTTTTTCTTCCTCACTGACTTGCTCCTAGTTATTCCTCTTGTGGAGAAGCTCAAGACAATGCAAGCTGCTACAGGAAGTGAGTAGGCCTCTTCTGGAGACAGAAAGGCAACATGCAAAACAGTCCCTCTGTTAAGTATTCCTTCCCTCCCTGAAACAGTCTTAGGAAAGGGAGCAGAACTACTATACATGCTGCAAAATTCTCTAAGTAAGGCTTATGAGAACACTAAATGAGGCAGGAACAGCAGTCAGCTTTGAAGGATCTGGAAGATAAAAACCCCAAGAGAAATAAGAAAATGGGGAGGCATAGGTTGGTGTATCTGATCCAGAATTTAAACAGAAAAGACGGATGATAAGCAAGCACGCAAGGTAAATTCTGTTGATGATCAGGGATCAAATATGGTATTATATTCAGCACACACAAGCCAGGGCAGTTTAAAAATTAACACACTAAACACTGGAATTAGTATTGGACCATGCATAATAAACTTCTTATGGATCATCAAAAGTTTGGAGAGAGTTAGCAGGACTGCAATAACAATGAAAAGTCTCTCTCAAGCGGCTGCGTTTTCACACCCTGGGCCTAAGGAGCCTTCCACGCAAATACCAGCGAAATCCTGCCTGGGGAAGCAGCTCGCACAGCAGCGGCCCGGCGATTTCCCACTCATCAAGGTCACGCTTTTACTTTTAACTCCCCAAACACAAAGGCCCTTCCAGCTGCATCCCCGCTCACAGCGCCAGCCCGAGGGCGGCTCGGGCCCAAAGCCGGTACCGGGCGGGCTGCGGCGCCTCACACCCCCAGCCGGGACGGCGGCACCGGCTAAGAAAGGCCTGAGCGGCGGCGGCAGCTCCCTCGAGCTGCCCACAGCCCCCCGCCGCTTACCGGGACGCGCTCCTTTGTCGGCGGCCTCAGCAGCGCTCGGCTTCATCTTCCCGCGGAGTCACATCGCACTCTGCTCCGCCAGCAGCCCCAATCAGCAGCCCCAATCAGCAGCCCATGCCCGCCTTCCCGCCTCCGTTACGGCTGCTCCTGCACCTTCACAACGACCCGCGCGGGCCGCGCCCCGCCCGCCAAGGGGCGGGCGCAAGGGAAGGGAGGGAAGGAAAGGGAAGGAGGGAAGGAAAGGAAGGGAGGCCCTGGGCGAGGAGCTCGGCGGCCTTGTCTCGGGAGGCGGGGTAGGTGTACCAGCGTCCTCCCCTCCTCTCCACGCTTCGGAGACAGTGTTTCGATCGCGGACACCTTTGCCCCCGGCGAGCGCGGCCCGAGTGCTACCGATAAACGGGTATGTATACAATTCTGGGCAGTGGTCCGCTTCTGAGTAAAAGATTCACGAAAAATAGACAATATCCCCACCCCCCGTTGCAGTTGTTAGCACCTGAGAAGCCAGAGTTGGGTTGTGCAGCTTAATCTTATCTTATCTTTAACGTAAGACTTGATGAAAATAGCAAAACATTCTTGTAAAGCCAACGAAAAGCTTAGATCAATGTCAGCTAAAGAAGTTAGAGCTGCACTTATGCACGGTGGTGCATTTTGAAAGACACACCTCTAGTTGCGGATTTTATTTTCCAAAATATTTTTATTTTGATTGTCCTCTCCTGTCCTGACTAGTTGCAGATACTGTGAGTGCATTCCTAAATTACTGTGACCATACCTGTGCAACCGTAGAGCAGGATTTGTTCAAGAAACTAATATTTGCTGGTAGCATTATTGCTGGTTAGTCCCTGTCTATTACAAGAGGAGCATGCCAGGGTACGCAGTCATCACTAGCACGCTGTGGCTGTGGGATCAACCAGGAGAGCTTTCTAGGTTTTCTCAGGAGAGATGAGAGCAAGAGAAGGACTGGGTGAATTATTCTGCCGTGCTACAGTTTGTGGGCCGCAAGCTGGGAATTTATCTTTGTAAGGATTATTTGCATGTTTACCAACACTTCATTGCAACTAAAGGTAATATGTGTTAAATATTTAATGTGGTTTGCAAGAACATATAAATGTTGTAATTCATGTAAGAAGGATTTTGAAGATTTAGTGTCTTTAGAAAACTTACTTGCAAAACATGGCTCAAATACTCTCAAAAATTACTGAGATAGTTGTATATAAGTAGAAAACTAATATTGCTGCTCCTACATAACTTAATAATGAAAATTTAAAATATTTCTCCTTGATTTCTTTCTGCAAGTTTTGAGCATAGTTTTACAATATGTTTTTCTGTTTCTTAACAGGTTGTTCTTCTCCAGTAATTAAGCTATGGCTGAAATGAGTGATATCAACTTACAAAAACTAACCATTGTTCAGCAAGCAATAGCCTCTTGTTGTGGAGCTATAATTACATCATTATTTGGTAAGGCAAACTATGAAGCTGGCCACAGAGAGAATCTTTATAAAGTGATTACTCTTCAGTTTGACTCAGCATGATGTCTGCTTATGTATGTTTCCACTAATGTGTTCAACGAAGTTATTTTTTTGATAGTTTTCTCTTTTTTGTTGTTTTTTAAAAAGCATGGTTAATTGAAATGTTTTCTGTCCCTGATGATCTCAAACCATTTCTGAAAATAATAATATTTACTAACTTTTAATTTGTTTTTTATTTCCATTTGGTGTAGTTAATAATTGCTTTTTGTTGAGAAGAAACAAAATTATTAATAAAAATTGATTTACATATTTCCTGGTGCTTAAGAAAAAAATTTGAATAAAAGTCTGCTTTACAGTACAAGATGCAAATCCTTCAAGGCTGGTTCCTATGAGGCGTTCCCTTCCTGTTACCACTCTAGTAATAACAATTTATTTTGCTCTGATGTCTTACCCTGTCAAAGACTTTTATTGATGGGTTTGGTTTTGTTTTTCTTTCTTTCCCTAATCATTGCTTTTAAGGATACCTTTTTGTTACTCTGTTAAACTTCTGGATAGTAGATGGAATTAATCTTCTGTTTCATGTTCAGTCACGTCACTCAGGACCTCCTTCCCTATGCATACCTAAGGAGGCACTGGTGGGTTACTTTCAGCACTTCACATCTCTTGGAATTCTCCAAGCTCATTAGCTCATGCTTTGTATTTCTGTTACTTTTTGTTTTAAGATAGCCTTTGATTGTGACTTTGGTTTTAATGTGAGTTAAGCTGCAGGAAAATGTTCAATTTTCTAAGCATGATTTTCCTCCATGAAATCTCCAAATGTTTACAAAATAGGATCTTACCAGGAACGTGTCAAATTCATAGTCTTTTTGTTCTGTTACAGTATGTGTCCTGTATATCAGACCTGTGGAATTCCCAAGATGGATTTCAATTGTGTGTACATACTCACAATTCTAGTACAGGTGTTGGTATTCAAGAGAGGTATAGGAGATTGGCTCTTTTCTGAAGTGCCAGCCTGCAACAAGCTAGATTATGTGTAAGTGGCTGAAATACTACTAGATGGAGAATTTTAAGCACTTTAGCTGAACTACAGGAGTCCCATTTAGATCCCTACATTTAGATACTGAAGTTTGAGCCAAATATTCAACCACCTGCTAGTGAACTGCAAGGTACCACTAGAGAGCTAAGGTGTGACTGCATTACCTGTGCCTGGGAGCGTCTTCAGCGAGACACAGACTAGAGTGTTTGACCTTAGACTCTGGCTGACACTTGATAGGTACAGTTGTAGTTCCTGTGTCATTTCTATCAACTGTGTTAGTATTTTGGATGCCTTAGAGACTCAGATGGCACCAGCTACTTGTATGCAGGCAACTGAATCGAGCCCTCAGCCAATATAATCAGAGGAAGGTGGTCCAGCTGCCCAGCCACTGTAGTGTTCAGCGTATCTAAGCCTCTGATAATTGTAAGGGCTGGAGTGGAAGCAGTGAAATTTCACTAAATCTTCATTAACTTTATAAGGACCCCAAAGTTTTAGATATTACCTACATGCAGCAAAGAAGAAAAGTACTTAATGAATTTAACATTTTTCTTTTGAACGTTGTATTATGGTCAGTTTATTGGAAAAGAATAAACACATTAAGAATGCTGTGCAATTTTATATGCTGGAGGCCAAAATCTGATTTCGTATGCATTGTGATATGCTACTTATGAAAGGTTAGCAGCAGAACATAACAAGTTTTAGCAATTTCAAACAACATGTCACAGTGATTTTTGGATGAGCTTTGTGTATCTCTTAATACGTGATGCCTGTGCAACTGTTAGTAAATTAGAAAAGACACATTTGATGTCTTGCAGATCATACAGGGTGTGTATTTCTCATTTGTCTCTGATAACATTGTCTCTGTCTGCTAACATCCCTTTTCTCTCTGCCTGATAACATTGTAAAAACTGGTCTTTTTTTTTTTTTTTCCCTCTGGAGAAGTTCATGATAAGGCATCTGTAAACTTCTACATTTTCAGATCATGCAGGGCATTTCTAAATGACTTCTGTTTCATTTTAGTAACTCCTCTTGATGTCATCAAAACTCGACTGCAGGCCCAACGCAATCCATTCCATAAAGGTAAAAAAACAAATGTGTAGTGTAATGGGGGACACAGTTTGCTTTTTGCTCTTATATTTAGCTGATAGTGCTGAGGTGCAGAATGTTTGTGTTTGTTTCACAACAGCTGGTTTCTCCTGTATAAGTTGGGGGGTGGGGGGGGTAGAAAGCAACACACCAGTATATATGAAACAGACACAGTAGAAAAAATCCCATACATCCATACCATTTTAATTAGGATTTTTTTTTTCCTATCTGTCTTAATATGTTCATTATGGAAGATGGTACAACTAATGCTGAGTTGAGTTAAACAGTAAAAAGCTATTACTAAATTAATAAATATTTCATCAGAGGATTTATGTGGTCAGGATGCTATATCAAAGTTCATCTTCTCCGGAATCCAGAGATTTTTGAAATGGAGAAGTCTTACCTAAGTCACTTGCCACTTGGGTTCTAAATAGATGAAGATATTGTGCTCTCAAAGATGTGCTAATGGTTCCTACTATTTACTTGTACTTAGTAAATGAGATTTAAAAGGAATGAAGATGACTGGTTTTGCATGTTGAATGTGGAGGTGAGTATTTGCAGTCACACTTGCAAATTAAATTAGGAAAAATACTTGTGCCTTCTATCCTGATTTTTAGTAATTCTAAAGCTTTCAGAAATCTGGAAATGTGAAGCTGAAAGTATGTTTTTGTAATGGCAATAATATTTTATCAAACAGGTTGAAAGGACATGATGTAGAAGAAATGAAAAACAAGTAGAGGGGATGATCTAGTACAAATAGAGTCCAGCCGAAAATATAATACCTCCACTTGTAGTGGATGCTGAGACTACTTAATAAAAGATTTTAAAGTCTGAAAGATGTTCACAGTTACACACAATAGTGATGTTCAGGTCTTGTGTTAGTTTTAGCTTTCAGCAGATGGTAGTATAACATAAACATCTCTTGGAGCCTTGTGAAGGCAGTTCCATTTAGTCGGGCAGTCTGAGTGGTACATTTGTACTCTCTTTTCTTTGACCTAATTTGTCATTACTGATTTACCAAGATTATTTTGCTTCTCTGTGTCTAACCAGAGAGAAATCTGTGTTGCCATTCTATCCAATTTGAAATTGCTGCTGCATAAAAACAATCTTACAAGCATTAACTATATTCTTATACACCATTTTATTAGGAAAGTGTTTTGTATACTCCAATGGCCTTATGGATCATATATGTGTTTGTGAAAATGGGGACAGCAAAGCCTGGTATAAAAAACCTGGGCATTTCAAAGGGACATTGGTAAGAATATTTTACATGTATATAAAAGTGTACATTTTAACGTAGCATACTGTAAAGTTTTTGGGGTTTTTTGGGTTTTACTGGAAATCTATTATCATTTGAGAGGGTCTTCATGTGGTTAGACTGGGTAATTTATATGGTGATTGATGATACCTTCTACTGTCTGCAATAAAATACATAATCCTTTCACGAGATGAACAAGGAGGCAGCTGCACAGCTCTCCTCACAGGATAACAGCTTTATGGTTTTATTTTCCCCGCTTGAGCTATATTGGCAGTAGTTGCGATTGCAGGTAATAATTTTCTCTTACCTGCTTACAGCTCTTCTGCCCACAGATCTCCCAGTATGCTCCTGAGCTGAACTAATGGTGCAGATAGTATTTAAAGTTAAGTTCATGTGTCAAGTTCTTTATCCATTGAAACTTACAGGACTAGCTTTTCCCCAGATACTTGAAACAGACATGGGTGGCAAAGACTGTTATGCTGGTTCATTAATAAGATTTTATTTGACTGCCATTAAATTTAAACCTATGATCAAGGATTTTTCAGAATTAAATTCTTGAGAATGAGATGTTAATGTAAAAGGTGTCTTCAGCAGTTTTACTGATTTATTTTTTACTTAATAACTTCACAAGTGATTTTTTCCATTAGCTTTACTATGTAATTTTAGAAAGTTACCTAGTTTTCTGTTTGCCATCAATTTATGCCCATTTTTGTCGTAACAAGGTGATTCTTAAAGAAGAATGACTATCATGTAATTTTATCTCTTTCCTTTTTTTAAAAGAACAAGACCAATCTTTTATCTATACCTTCCTGTTTTGTAAATGTCTTGAAGCTGGATTATAAACATATTAACTAGCTAGTACAAAAGTATCTTTTTTGTCAAACCACGTTAGGATCTTTAGGGATTCTTGGCTTCCTTTCAAAGCTAGTCATGTTTGTTGTAATAAACCATTTCTTTGTTTTTCCCATTCAACTTTTTATCTCAGAGGATTAGTCCATCTAGGCTGTCTCCTCTAAAGCTGTTTGCTGTTTTCTTTCTCTGAGACCTTTTTGTGGTCTGCCAGACTCTGTATCTTTTGGGGCCCTGTGAGAATGTCTGATCTTAGGCATATTCTAATCTATCAGATCTCAACCTCTTTCCCTAGACGTTTTAAGAAAATCAGCTATCCTGATATTACAGAGTTTGTGGTTTTGATAGTGATTTTAGTTGAATGATCTTCAAGGTTTAGTGTTCCTCTGCTGTCAGTCTTCAGGGAACATACAGGACAGCTGTAATAATAATAGCAAGCTTGTATATGGTATAGCGTGTATACATTGCATATATGTGGTCACATTGTCAGAGAAAGCAAGTATTGAAGAATCATTAAGAATTAATTGTTATTTCATGCCTAGAAACTTTGCTATATATTGAAAAAATATTTTAGTGGATTATTTTGGGGAAGTTTCCACAAGTTGATGCAATGCCTTATCAGTTCTGAAAGTAGTTACTCAGGACTGTCAGTCACTGTTAAGCACTTACTACTTAGGTCTTTTAAAGATGGAAGGAAATTCTTAATTTCAATCACATAAATTATTCTGTTCAGCTCAGTGGAACTATTTGCATGATTAAGTGTGATGACTTGTGTAAGCAAGTACAAAACTAGGATCTTACAATGATAAGCCATTTTAGAAATGTACTTTACATTTCTAAATAAATAAAGACATTAATTTTGTGTTCTGCTGGCTAAAATATGTTACTAACTACAAAAGTTTGTGGCTAATTATTGCCCTTTGCCTGATTATATTTTTAGGATGCATTTGTGAAAATTATTCGAATAGAGGGAATTAAGTCATTGTGGAGTGGGCTTCCCCCAACACTGTAAGTTGAATGGTTTTTTTGGGAACATGCTGTAAGTTATTGTTAAAAAAATTACTTAATTATTTAGACAAATTATTATGCTCATTTCCAAATTATTTTAAATATTCGGTCAATTCTGAAGTTACAGTGTAATCAGTTCGATCAGAAACATCTAGGGAAAGTATAATATTTGGTAGATCTGAGAATTTTCTGATATATTGTAAGTGGTTAAGCAGGAACATTAGACTTCTCATTCTGCTTTTTTCTTTTCCCTATTATAACCATTTGATAATATCATCGAATCACAGGATCATCCCTGATCACTGGAGAATGCCGGTCTTTAACGCATTCTTGCTGTTGTATCTTGTTACTAATGACTTGCTATCAGCAGCACAGCTCTTTCCACTCTGGTGTTGCACCTCATTACCCTCACTTAATTTTTGTAATCATCTTCTTTGTTTCAAAGGACTTGGGGTCCTATTCTGTCTGGATAAACAGATAATTCATTTTGTCTCTACAAGAGCAATTTACATATTTAGACATTGTAATCTGATTTCCTCCTGGTCTTCTCTTTAGGCTTAACAGCCCCAAACTGTTTTATCTTTTTATTCATATTAACCTGGTACAGATAGAAATTAAGACCTCTATGATTATGTTCTCCTCCCTAAACCAAGAAAGTTGTCAAATCTAAGACGTATATTAAACCTGTAAGGTACAAAGTGTTGCTCAGTGGGAAGCACTGGTACACTTTTGATTTGCAGATAGTGCTCAGTGTAAAGGCACAAAAAAGCAAAGTGTGGTGGAGCTCAGCCTTGTTACTTACCCTCCAGTATGTGGCAATTTCAAAATATAAACTCTTAGGACCTGACTGAACTGTTTCAGTCAATACAGTTTTGACAAACATGTTCTGTTCTCCAGCAGGGAACTAACTTCTTGACTGGAGAGGGATACACAGTTTTTAAGAGATCTAAACTATAGTGTTTTGGTTTTCCAAGCATGGCACTCCTTGGTGGTTTTTGGTAATGATGGTACATGCTGTATTGGCACAGACAAAACACAAAAATGTAATTGCCATTTTATAGTAAGATGTGGTGCTTTATCCCTACAATGAATGATTATTAAATCTAGCTGTTGTTACTGTTGTCTGTACTATGCTGGTATGGAAAAACCTTATATTTATGCATACCACAATTCCTCTCAAGTAGTGAGTATCATGACTGTTGATTAAGATCAAGAGCATAATCTCCAATTGTTACATAAATAAAAGTTAAGTTCTGTAATATTTTGTTTGGTTTCTTCATATTCAGATCTTTCAATTCCCATTCTTTATCAAAATAGTTCTAGAGCTGATACAAAATAGATTTTTACTGCAATAATCTACCTTCATTTTACTTACAGTTTTCCCTAATGAAATGAAAACCTGCGAAATCTGTGGATTTAAGACTGAACTAGAAGCAGTGAATCAAAGCCATGGGAATAATGTGTTTGTTTTCTTACTTTATTAATCCATTACATACAGATGGAGATTTAACTTCTTTTTTAATATAAGTAAAATATCCATAAAAGACAGTTGACTTCATTCTCCTGCTTTCCTTGTATTAATTTAAATTTCCTCTCTTATATTTTAGAATAATGGCTGTTCCTACCACAGCAATCTATTTTACCTGCTATGACCAACTGTCTGAAGCCTTGAAAAACAGACTGGGAAAGGATGATAAACACATTCCAGTTCTTGCAGGTTCTATAAGCAGATGTAAGTTGTCATCTGTTTAAAGGGAAAACTGAAATGCAATACCTGTATGCTGTTTTCTTGTTTGTTTTGTTGACTTTAAATAAAAATAAATACACCATGGCTTTAAATGAGGGATAGGAGGGAGTACTGTAATTACCCAGTATTTCTTGGGCAGCAAAACCCTCCAGCCTGGAATAATGTGATTTGTTTTGCCATTACACTTACACTGCATTTGTAATTTGTTCAAGATTTTGTATTTCTAGACTTCTACCAATAATAGTTTAAGTCTGTTCTGTCATGAATCTAATACTAAACATCCTTATTTTGTATAATGGAAGCTACACGGGTAATTATAAGGAAGGTGAAAATTGGACTTGTACTGGTTTTACTACTGTATGATGTGAGGTGGATGGAATTTGTTTGTATATTTTCTTACTTTTGTTCATCCTTTTTATCATCTATTTTTGTAGAACTAACTCAGATAATATATTTTAGAGCTTTCTTAAAGGGGTCTGATGGTGCAGTTCCATGTTACTCATGTAACAACCATGGGGGCACTGGAAGACTTGTAGGAAAAAGAACTGTGATTTTGTGGTGGTGTAGCACATTGTTCTTTTTAGGCTGTTCCAGCTTTTAAATTCCTGTGTAAGACCTTACCCCAGCAACAGAAGAAAAATTCTTGGATCTAGTAAAATTTTTAATGTCTGTTAGACACTTGATGGTAGATTGTTACTGAATGATGACTCATTGATCATTGTGCAAGCTGCAATAGTTCCTTTATCAGATACAGATTGTCTGCAAATTATTCTTGGTAGTTTAAATAGTTTAAAATAAGAATGGCAAAGATGCTTAGAAATCAATAAAAGCTTAAATCTCTAAGCACAATTCTTGTCCTTAACACAAAAAAGCCTTAAACCTCAAGATTGCTTTCTTCAAGTTACACTTTAAAATGGCAAATATTGAAAATTAACAAGTTTAAGTACTTGAAATTTTCAGCCTATTTATGAAATAAATCTGAAAATGAGGATTCTTAACATGTTACATTGATTACAACATGCTAGCAATGAAAAAAAACCCTGAACCAGAAAGTGTGAGTCGTGTTAATAGGCATGGTTTTCTTATCTGGAAAGGAAACTTATTTTGGGAATTAGTTCAAGGAAAATGGGAGAGTTGAAAAGAATCAAACAAATAAAGAAAGGTGAGACATGACTTGAACGTTCAAAAAATTGTACTATTAAATATTGATTTTAAAAAAAGCCGTGTTTCCCTCCCTTGCAGTTGGTTCTGCTACTGTGGTGAGTCCTCTGGAGCTGATCAGGACTCGAATGCAGTATCGCAAGTTGTCCTACAAGCAGCTGTACCTTTGTGTCAGCTCCAAAGTGGCTGCAGATGGATGGTTCTCCCTGTGGGGGGGCTGGAGTTCTACTGTTCTGAGAGATGTACCTTTCTCAGGTAGAGTTTATTTTCTGTGAAGGTGTTTATGTTTTTTTTATTATTTTTCTGTGCTTTTAAGTAATTTTAATGGTTAGCTTTAGGAATGACTGAGATTTACTTGTTCTCTTTTAAATGTTTTTATTTATAAATTCTGTGAAGATGTGGGGTTTTTTTCACCCTGTTTTGTTTGTGGATACCAGATAGGGTTCATCGTTACATTCCCTTTCTCTATACTTAGACTCTTTCTTCTCATCTTTAGCTTACACAATGACTGTTTTTAAGACTTTCAGTTGGAAATTTTCTCTGTCATAGGTATAGTGTCTATTTTCTGATAAACATGCTGTATCTAAGTGTTCTGTTACATAATTCTGAAAACATGTACAGAGTAACACAGTAGTGTCTTCAAGACTTTTTTTTTTTTAAATCAAGATGAATTAGGTAGTATAAATGCTCCAAAAAACTCTTTAGCAAAGCTCCAAAGCTGAAAGCCTAAAAGAAAAGTCTGATTCAAAGCATAGCTAGTCCTAGGGCTATTGCTTAAGATAACTGTGACAGATGTTACAGGGGAGACAGCTAAAGGACTTGAAAGCCCCTGTCCTTTTAAGGCCGGTTTTTGTCAGAGCACTTTTGGATCATCAGACATCAGTTGTCGTTTAAGAAGTTTCTGTCATTGGGGTAGTACCAGGAATAACATCTTTGAACACTTTACATTGGCCCAGAAAAATTCTTCAAACCTATTTTTGGAAAAATTCTTATTCAGACCTATTTTTGGAGTCAGAGAACCCTTGAAGTGTCTCTCTGTTCTCTTACTTCATTCTTAAGATGATCTAACATCTAATTTAATTTGTGTTTCCAAACAATCTAGTGGACCAGTTATTGGTTGGGCTGTTATGGGATATGTGTACTCAGAGTAAATTTTAAATGTGCTGTGAACCAAACTGAGACATAAGTGGGGTGTGATGAGGCTATTTAGTTAAAAATTGCAGTTGGTAGCTAAGTGGGTTAACTGAACTAAGTTTTTTCAGCTATGTCTTTTCAGAATTTATAATGCTCTGTTCTCTTTCACTTAGCTACTGGGAGGTGTTTGAAAATTGTCATTGTATTTCCTGCTTTAAAGATCCAGTACCTTGAAGGGACTTTAAAATTATCTTCTGGGATAGGGAAGGCTTCTGAACCTATGGCAACATGGCTTCACCAAGGCTGAAAATAACTGCCAGAATTAATGGGAGTCTTTTGTCCAAAGTGCTTCCTGCTCAATATTTATTTTTTTATTTACTTACTTTTCTTCTCTGCCAGTTGCAATTTTCTCTTTGGCTGTTCTGCTAAGATTAGTAAGGGAACTCTCAAATTCTTCATCTGGTTCCTGCTGTCTGACTTCAAGTAGAAACTCATGTTCTTTTATTGATTTTTGTCTGTAGCAGTGTGGCTGGAGCTGGTAAGCTTCCTTCCCTCTGCTGCTTTTAACAGAGTGGGACGATCAGAGCACTGTGAAGGAGTGCACAAGTAAGAGGGCACTAAGGTGATGTGCATTCTTCTCAGCCCTTTTCAGATTCTTGTGTCCACACCTGCTGTTCCTCCACTGATCCAAAACAGGCTTGTTGTATTAAAGTTGGTTTCTACACTGCTGTGGCATTCCCTGCACTGCCAGTAGGCATTCAGTCATCTGTGCCCAGTACTTTGTGGGCATGATGGGATGCTGGAAAGGTAGAGGCACAAGTTAACCTGTAAGGCAGTAGCTGCATGTTGACAACTACTCAACCAATAGTGAGCAGGCAACTAGAAGCATGAGTAAAGGAAAATGTATTAAAAAAAAGACCAACAAATGCCACAAAATTCTGATTATATAAATAAAGCTATTATTATAATAGCTTTTATTATAATTACATAAATAAAGGGTGTTTAATACTGCTTAATGCCTTTTCCAACTGTGTTTTCTGATAATTTTTCTTCTTATAAATGCTCTCTTATCTGCTATGATGTGCTCCCTTTGTACCTTCAGCTTTAGCTCTTCAGTTTGACTGATGCCCCAACAGCACCTCAATCTCTGGTGTTCTTATAGCACAGTTTGCTCCTTTGCTGCAGGTAGCTGAAGTTAGCTATCTCAAGAGTTAAAATCAATGTAACACTGCATTGAGAAAGCAGGTCCTCTGTGAAAACAGTCAAACAGCAAAGCATGACTCAAGCAGCAAAGGATAGTTAGAATACCACTCTATTCCTAGCCCAAGTGTTCACGACATTTTTCAAGCATGTTCCTTGGGACGCTAGCTAGAAGGAACAAAACATAAGCTATGAATGTTTATAAACATGTAAACTGGTTTAATAATAATATTTGAGTCCTTTAAGTAGTGTTGCAGACAATTGCAGACAGGTATTCAGGGAAATGAATCCTGGAGGTGCTTAAGAAAATTTTGGATTTAGATAATTTATATTAAATTAGGGTTTTGTACATTTCAGTAGTAGGTTTTCCTCAAATCCTGAGAATGCCTTCTGAGTTACTGCCTACTTTTACTTTTGCAAAATGTTGGAGGCCAGGCATATGTGCTGGTAGTCTTCATGGCAAGAAAATGCTGTTAAATTTTTCTCAGAACCTCCAGAACTCACTGCTGAATGAGGCATAGTTACCTTTCAGGATATGGAGCTGTCATTTGCAGTATTTATTCAACCAACTGCCCTGAGGAATTACTCTATAATTCATCCCAGTAGTATATAGTTTGGAGTTTTAGTTAGAAAGCAGAAAAAGTGCTGTTTTGTTCAGCAGATGGTCGCAGAAATAGATGTTATTCCTAAACGTTTTTTGCTGGACTTGTCTTTGACAGTCCCTACAGAGGCATTCCCCTATTAGTAATTCTAGGGAGCAAAATCATATTTTTTGGTTCTCTCAGAATTAAATTTTATACTGTGCCTCAGAAAAGTATGGTGCAGGCCTGAGCAACATTTCATTTTGTATGAAATGTGGTTTTTGTAGAATTAGTGAGATCTATCAAACATGTGAAATATGCCTGAAAGCATAGCGAGTAATTAGAAGTCTGCATTTTGATTTATGTTAAATTGAATGTGAGTTTTATAGTGCTTGGGTTAGATTGTGTTAAGGTTGGGGTTACTTAAGGGAATGAAAAAATTTGTATCACATGAAGAAATTTGAGATATGGAGAACAAGGAGAACATGGCAATATGTCCATGGGTTATCACAGAGGTCACTTATGCTTTCAGCTCTTGCTTCTGTTTGCTTCTTTTGCCACAGCAGAATTTTTACATCTGGACATGATTTAAGAATTTTTGTATTTGACATAGAAATCTGTTGTAATGCAAGTTTATTTTTTTGTATTCATAGCATTGTACTGGTATAATTATGAACGTTTCAAGAAGATGCTGTGCAAGGAAGTTGGTGCAAATGAACCCACATTTTTTATTTCTTTTACTTCAGGAGCAGCATCTGGCTCTGTAAGTATATAGTTTCATTTCTAGTACTACTCTTTATTATTAGCACTAATACACTGTTTAAAAGAGATATGATTTTAGATGATTCTCTCAGAAATTTATATTTTGGGGTACTTGTACTTCAAATGCATGTGGTGTGGCATCCAACCTGACTAAATAAATCTGAATAAACTACAGTGTTCTGACATACAAGACTTAATAATATCATGTGCTTGGAATATCAAATCTAGTTTTAAATTGTGTGCACTTTAATTTAAAAAATTAAAAATTTTAGGGTTAAATTCTAATTGTTTGGGCACTAACATTAAAACTGATTTCCTGATAGATTGCAGCTGTCATAACTCAGCCATTTGATGTAGTGAAAACACATAGGCAGACTCAACTTTGGGAGAGTGAGACCTTACAAAGTAAGTTGCTGGTAAGAATAAAAAAACCCTATAGTATTTCAAAAAATAAAACTTAGTGTTTGGGTATGGCTTTTGGTAGGAATTTTAAATATTTGTCACTTCTAAAGTATATGTAAACATTTTATCACCCAAGCATTTTTTCTTCTCCAAATTGTAGTATCTAGTAAGATAAATTTTATCTCTTAGGAGAATACCATATTTCATTAATGGCATGGAAGACGGAAAAGGTGTGAGTTCAGTATAATTTAGCTTAATAAGATGGTAAAAAATTGAAACAAATCCAAAACTATTACATTTACGCAGATCAATTGCAAATTTAAGATGATCCTGCTTTTTGCAGGGAAGTTGGCCTAGACCTGTAAAGGTCCATTTGAACCCAAACTATTCTATGATTGAAGTAAGTTATATTTAAATAGACAAAAAATTAATGTCTTAGAAAACATGCAGGTGAACAACAATCAGTTGAAAAAGTCTTCAAAATAGCATTCACTACCACTTGCTCCTGCATAAAAATATTCTTCTGTTAAGTATTAGACTAGAAAGGGAAAGCATTGTGCTCAGGTTGTGTACTTTTTACCTTCTTTTCATGTAATTTGAAAAAAATTATTTTTGAGGGCGTATTAGTGAATGTCCCAACATCTTTAAAGGATGAAAGAGGAAGTTTCTGTTTTGTTCTGGTCAGTAGAGCATCACTGTGTTTTACACAAATTGAAGTTGTATATATCTTTTTTCCCCATTGCTTGGGATCTGGACTTGTGAGGGACTTTCATTAGCTGATAAATGTATTCTATGAAACTGCTTTGGTTTTGTTCACCTGTATCAGCAACCTATTGTAGCTGTTCATATATCTTACTCTAGGTATTACTACAGGTCTTTTCCATGTCATGCTGTTTCAACCTGTGTGTTTGCATACTGTATTAATTTACATACCATATAAGTAAAATGGATAGTTAACATAAAAGGAGTTAAACATAATTACATCTGTGACTGTCTCTGATTTCTAAAATTATTATTTTGTGGCATTGTATGGATTGCTTAACTCACTGTTGTCTTGTACTATATTGAGTTCCACAGATGGACGGTACATCAACCTGGGCAGTTATGAGGAAAATTCTCGCTAGAAATGGGATTACTGGATTATTTGCTGGTAAATTTTTTCCTATCTCTAAAAAAAATTCAAACTAGAGAGTTTGCTAATCATTAATGGGTGATTATAGATGTTAACATGCATAAATTAATACTTCATTTCTGTGAACACTGTCAGTTATGCAATAGTTTGCATATATAAAGCAATAGACATGCAGGGTTTGGGCACTCCAGGGATCCTCTTGGTAGAGTACCATGTAATAAAGCCCTAGAGGGATGAGGGGCCCAAGAAAGCTGGTTGATATTCAACAATCACCTCCTCCAGGCTCAGGAATAATGTATCCCAGCAAAGAGGAAGGACGCCTGTATGGAGGAAGGAGCTCCTTGACAAAGTCAGACGCAATAAGGAAGCTGACATAGGGTGGAAGCAAGGACAGGTAACCTGTCACAGAGAAATGGTCCAAATGGCCTGGGATCAGGTTAGGAAAGATAAAGCAGTGATAGAAATAAGTCCAGCCATGGACATCAAGGGCAACAAGAAAAGCTTCTGTAGGTATGTTGGTGAGCAGAGGAAGACAAGAGAAAACATTGGCCCTTTCCTGCATGACTCTGGCAGCCTGAGAAGGAAATGACAAGATACTGAGATTAAAATGATACTGAGATAAAAGCCTATAGTAGTTTATACTTAAATGACCACCTGCAAGAGACATTCCAAATCCAGGATACTTACCAGTCTTCACCACACTGCACTGGTTCATTGGGGGCCCTTATGCGAATGGCTGCACAGTTGGTTAAGCCTTGCAAGACTTGTGTTTGCTGAAAGAGATTAAACTGCTTTACTCCCTGTACAGTGAGGGCATAGCTGGGTAACAGGATTTGCATTATTTCAGAGCACTGATGCCAACAGAATGCAAGACATAACAAAGTATCAATATTATTAGCCATTTGGGTAGAATTGAGTTAGTTAATAGATTAGAACATTTACACTTCGGTCTTGACACATGATGTTAGAGATACTCTCTTCATGAGCCACTAGTTCGGTTCAGTTGCCCACATGTAGCTGAGATGACTGGAGTTAGTCTGCCTGGCTTCTTGCTGCTGTTCCAAAGCAACACAAGTTTTCTGTAGGTCATGTGTCATCTGTGCTGGCTCCCTGCAGATGTCTTTGCATTTCAAGTGGAAGTTGGTGGCTGGCTGTGTGCGGACAAGGGGATTCAGCCTTATTTCCCTTCCTCTAAACTGAATCACTTTCTAACCTCCACTGATAAGATCACAGTTGACTGTTATGGGAGACACTTCAATTCTATAATTTTTTTCATATGACTGGGATTCTTCCATTTTAGTAGAGGCCACCTCTTGTGTGCTGGAGCACAGGAGCCCTGCAGGTGCAGGTGCTTCAGCTGCATGGGGTCAGAAGGAGCAGAGACACAAAGGACTCAAGGGAGGCAGACACACAAGGTGGCATAGGTGAGGGCATAAGGTTATTACACTGCTACAGCCAGTAAATTCAGTATTTTGAGGAATGTGGGCAGGTAGAATCCCAGTTCTAAACTGATGTACTATGGTATTACTATATTGTGATCAACAAATGGTACTTGCAGCACTTGGGTCTGAAAACAAATAATAGTGACTACTTCCCTTTCTCTTCTGGGCAGGGATTACTCCACGGCTGTTTAAAGTTGCTCCTGCTTGTGCCATAATGATCAGCACATACGAATATGGAAAGTCTCTCTTTTTTCATTTAAATGAAAAAACGAATCAACGTCGTTAATTCTCCTTCATCCAATTGTGTGAGGTCAAAGCATACAATGGAAGTTGTGCCAAATTTAAAGCTGTGAAGATGTTTTTTAGAATTCCCAGTAAACTTCTACCATTACATTTGGTAACTAAATAAAGCTTCATTTTAAACTGTTTTACAAAGGATTAATTCATTCTTTTTATTAAGACTAAGAAAATACACATCAGTTTTAAACAATCATTGAAGATTTTGTGACTTCTCTTGCAGCTAGAGAGAAAAAAGAAAGGAAGGAAGAACAAAAGAAAAAAGAAAGGAGAAGAAAAAAATTGAGGCTGGACATACCAATGAAGAATAATGACTTCCTCTGTGTTAAATTCTCAGTCATGATTAAACATTTTTGTTGGGTTTTAAAATGATGTTTAAAAATATTTTGGGTTTCCAATTGTAAGATATATTTATTTCTCAGTAAGGAGGCTGATACAGAGTGAATTAAATAAATGCCTATTTATTTTTTCTGCTTGATATGTGTTTTTTAGTAGAGGCTACCTCTTGTGTGCTGGAGCACAGGAGCCATGTGTGTTAGTTGCAGTTCTGTATTTTGTGTAAGTGCACATTATAAAAGCTTCTCGGGTTTATTTTAAATGAAAAAGTCTGGCAAACTGGAAAACACACTCATTAGACACTGAGAGAGCATGGTGGAATACACTGATAGGGGCAGCAGAGGCTTTTTGTTTAAGGTAATACTCTAAGAAGTTAAAGCACACCTGGGTGTTGGAGCCAAGGGCCTGTACAGGTGCTTTGCAGGAACACTCCCTCTCTCGTTTCTGGGAGGTGGGAATTGTCCCTGTCCAATGTTCCAAGGCAGGGCCAGGCCATGCACAGTTTGTAGGGGGGTACCTGTCTTGGAAAGCCAAGTTTGCTGGCATAAAGAGAGGTGCTTCTGCACCAGTTTGACTCAGCCCTGTGTCCCTCTGAAGGGAAGAGCATGTTTATGTTGCTGCCACAGGCACAGCCACCCTCTGCCCCAGCGTGCTGCACTCCTGGTAGGAACAGCTACAGCACTGGACGTGCCTGTAGGCGCTCTACTAAACCGGAGCTTTCTCTGTATGATTTATTTTAAATTATTTTTTAATTACCTTCACTACATCCCTTCTCTCGTGCATTTTCAGTGAACTTGCTGAATTCAAATTTTTTTGTGTATTTTAATGAGGGGTGTGCTGATACAAAAGCAACTCAGTGTTCAGGTGACCAAGATGCTGACATTTGGGTGTGCTTTACCCAAGAAATGGACTTCAGTCCATGGTGAAAACTCCTCGCACACTGAAAAACGCTCTACTTGTAAAGACATTAGGTACCATGTTAGGTACCATGGTGCTGGCAAGAGGTGCTGCCAGAGGACATGCTTTACACTGTTCTTCTACTGTGACTTTTGAATGTAAATTTACAAAATGAGGCCTAAGAGAAAATAGTAACAGCAGATACTGGGTGACACGAAATGATATACATGATATAAGAATATGATATCAAATGATATAAGAAAACCAGAGTATCCCCATTTTGCAGGGAAATAATTTGCTATAAGCTCAATAATACTGTAATTTACTGAATGGTCTTATTTTACTCTGTGTGATTAAAACAAAGACAACAACTTGTAACTAGTGATGATACAAAATGTTTAATTTACATGCAACATTTATGGAACATCAAGGCAAAAAAACATACAATTCTGGTGGTTTAAAATTCTTTTTAAAAATGATCAATGTTTAGAACTGAGAAAAATGCACATAACTGATTGCCCATGCACAAAATACCACCCAGAAACACGTGTCAGACTACATAAAAGACTTCAGCTAAACGACACGTAGCTCTAAGAAAAGAGCCATCAGTGAACATGACTGAAGATCATGATTACTGCCCCTTCCAAAATACTGACATAATGTGAGAAGTGTTTAACAGCAAACAAGACTGATTAAATCACGATACATTGATGTAGAATGTTAATTTGTGGAATCTGGATTCCCTCATTTTATTTGTAGTAAAAATGCATCTCTAGTTTACAAATTTATATTTCGTAATGTTACTCAAGAAATAGGTGCTTAATGTGATAATAAAAAAAAACTTCCATGAAGTAATGGACATTCTGATGGTGTATGAAAGGTTTAATGGTTGGAGTTTATTACAGAGAAATTAACTGGGTGGGTACATGAGGGCTTGAAAGACCTGGTGAATTTTGCTAAACTGCTTTAAAATTCTGCATTAAAATAGCATCAGTAGTTGTGTACCCTGCCATGGATGCAGTGACCTCCAGCAGCATGGACTAGAGAGTTGAGGAGATGGATTTTTAACCTCCTCCAGCTAAACACTTGAGTTCCAGAAATGCATAGCCTCATACTTAAAAAGGCTAAATATTTCTTGTAGTTTCAGTAAAGGTAAGAATGAATCCTCTTTCTTTCAAGCCCACCCCATGATGACCAGTTTATAGTAGTAGTGCCAAGGTACCATCACAAGAGGCAAATCAACTACACCTGTACAGAATGTAGTGACATACTGTAAACACCTAGGAGTAAGCAATAATTAAAAATCTGTCCTGTATTGCAGCTACTCATGTAAACAATTTATGAAACTTCTTTGGCACAAAAAAGCATTTTCCCTAGCACTTATAAATACAACATACTTACATGCATTTTACTTTTGTTTAAAAAGTTACTAATCATACTGATAAAGCATTACCTTGATTAGCAAAATTCATAGATAAAGGATCCATTGTATCTTACAAAGAATTAAGAATATAGTTTGCAATTCAAAAATTACTTTGCAAACTTTGAAACTGTAGGATAATCTGGAAAGTTAGTTACATTTAAAAAATGTGTCCCTTTTTTCTTTTTTTCCTATCAGTAATTTAAATCAACGGCAAGTAATTTGAGAAAACTGACCTAAATAAGTTTTGCTGCATTACCAAAGCAAGAAAAATACCAACTGCACCACTACAGGGATGAGAAAAGTCTTTAACACACAAATACAATCATTACATTGTTTCCCCTTTTTCACTCTCATTGATATCTTGCCAATAAACACAGAATCCAAACTTCATAAGATGCTAACCCCCATCATCCATAGCCCCTATCTTTCCAGCAAGAAATTTCTTGTATAATGTTAGATTACCTGTAACCAAGGCCACTTAAAAGCATTAGGTGAGTTTGCTCACTATTTACAAATTGCTAGGTATGCTTGATTTATATGATCAAGTTACATTTGTTATTCACATGCAATTTCAAGAGTTTCCAAGAGTGTTTCAGTGTGATTCTTCAGTGCGACTGGGACATCTCCTAAGTGCCATGATTTTAGCAGGAATCCAAAAGCTAACACTGAGTCAACTTGAGAAAAGCAGTTGATAGGTTAAATATGCTATTTGAGGTCCTACACAACATACACAGATGAAAAGCTGGATTTTTAGGTATTTATTTGCCTACAAAGACTGGTGTTAAGGATTCCCTGTCTGTTCTGCAAGAGTTGATAGATATTTAAAGCACTGCAGAGTACAGTGGCTAGAGCAGGGCCAGACTAGTGCAAGGAGAAACAAAGCTGATGGCAATTAAGTATGGGACTGATTTCCAACTATTTAATTTAAAAAAGTCAGTCGTAAGCATCCGTCAGTCGATTATACATTCTGTACCTGACCAAGAGCTTTAAATAAATCCAGAATAAATAGGAAATCTGAAAAGTCCTCTGGGAGGAAAAAAAAGGGAATGAAAACTGACAAAATTTGTGAATTATGAAGGTACCCATGAAAAGAAAAATAAAGCAGCCTATTTTTTAACTCAGAACTAGCAATCTTCACTGCAAGTCATTTTATGGAACATAAACCAAATGCATACAACACAAAGCTCTTCCTTCTGGTGTGTGTATCTCAAGATGGTGTTAAGCCTGGACTTGTCATCTCTGTTGTGGGACTTGCAAGGTATTCACTTGATTTCAGACTTGTGAGAGACTTGTAGCTTGCTACTGATGTAAGAGAGCCACAAAGACCAAGCAATGATGGAGTGTCTTCCTTTCCTGTTAGGAAAAATAAGAATTAAGCTAATAATTCTTGCAGCACAAGATTACTTGACCACAAAAAAATGAGAGAACAGAAAAAGGTGTTTAATCTACACTACTATGAATTCCATACTACACTTCTGCACAGGCATTTTTCATAAATGTGATTGGGAAGACTTATGCCACTTACACCACACATTCTCTGTCCAGGTGGTACAGAGATCCCTGCCCATGCCTTATAGGCTGAGCTGTAATCAGTCTTCTGCAGAGACAGATCCAGAGGCTCCACTGACTATGCAGTGAACTGATGTTACTCATTCCAGCACCAGTTCATTGTATATAAATGGAAACTCATTGTATATGAAGTCCAGTGCTACTGTTTCACAAATCTTCCAACATTTTCCTGCTTGTCACAATTGTCCACAAGATGGAGCAACTAAGCTTTGATTAGCATATGAGCTTGAAAGGGGGTGTGTGTGTGTATATTACATTTATATACACAGTTCATATCATGTTCCTCTCTATTTTAATGGGAACACTGTCAGGCTGCATCTCCACAGATAAATGTTAAATGCAAGATGTAAGAATGACAGTGGTAGTTGCATTTCCAGTGCCTTTAATCATTCTTTTAAAACCAAAGCGTTTGTTATAGCAGAAAGGTGTCAGAAGATCCTCCTTGTAGTGAAGGTGACTGGTTCTGTGACAGGGAAGGAAGAGACGTGCAATATATTTGAAGCTTAGCTTTAAATACAGAGGAGTGGGGTGAGTATCTTCATAAATTCAAATTTATTTGAAGCAGAATCCTCAGAGAAACTGAAACACTTTGCGTAACAGTGAAAAACATGTTTTTGCAATGCATATTTTGTTCACACTGAAAATTCATCTCACACAGACTGAAGTTCAGAGCTATGAAGAACAGAATTAAAGGAAGATATTAGACTGGCTCTGTACCTTCATTTAACAAGTTAATTCCATCTTGCTTCCCATCCTGTGAGTGACCTGGATCCAGAGAGGATTGAGAAAGACTAACTTCTGCTGAAAGTTGGTCCAGACTTTGAAAACTTTTCCTGCAAAGCAAATAATATTTGATAGCAACACATTTAAAGATCTAACTAGGTATCGTCAACTCCCCTTCAAAGGTTTCCTACAAAAACCTAGGCAGTTAATCTTTCTTCTCTTAAACACTACTTTTGTTTGTTTATTTCCTAAGCCAGTTGTTTCCTAAAGCAATGATTTATTTTTGTGTCCTGTTTTTAAACTAATCCAAAGGAAGAAAATTTTTATGGTAAGCAAGAGAAAGTGACTTTAGTTACCAGTTGATCCTTGTACATTGTAACAAGTGACTCGAATAGGATATGTTCCTAACTATGCTAAGGCAAATGTGTCTGATTTCAGTTTCCCTGTTCCTCTAAGGAGAATCGAAACAAATATTAAACTTACTCATCCCATTGTTGATTGTGCTTTCCATAGAGTAGAGTGTCCAAGGCAACAGCATTGACATCCAGAGCTCCTGGGGAAGGCCACTGATTGGTAAGGTGAGTAGTTAATTCTTGTCTTGATCTCAAGTCATTATTCTTTAGCACAGTTCTGTGAATACAAAACAAAATGTAAACCCCCGCCTATTAAAAGCAATTCCTTAAGACAAAGGAAAACCAGGACAAATAGTCCTGATGAACCTGATGATCCACAGAATCATCATAGTTGTAAGACAACTTCAAGATCATCTAGTCCAACCATCCCTAAGCCACTAAAACACCTAGTGCCAGATTCAAATGCCTCTTGAATACCTCCAGGAATGGTGATTCCATTGGAATAGGTTGCTCCCTCCCGGAGCAACCTATTCCAATGCCTGACCACCTTAACAGTGAAAAAATTTTCTAATATCTAACCTGAATCTCCCGTCTCTCATGTTATGGCCATTCTGTTGGATCCTGTCACTGCAGGCACAGCAGAAGAGACTTGACCCCCACCTCAGTACAAACTCCTTTCAGGTACTTGTAGAGAGCGATGAGGTTCCTACTGAGCCTTCTCTTCTCCAGACAAAACACCCTCAGTTCCCTCAGACATTCCTCACAGGATGTGGGTTTCTAGACCCCTCACAAGCCTTGCTGCCCTTCACTGGACACACTCCAGCATTTCAATGTCCTTTTTGGAGTGAGGGGCCCAAAACTGAAGACAGTACTTGAGGTGCAGCCTCACCAGTGCTTAGTAGATGGCAATCACTGCCCTTGTCCTGCTGGCCACACTATTCTTGATACAGACCAAGATGCCACTGGCCACCTGGGCACACTGTTGGCTCATGTTTAGCCACTTGTCAACCAGCACCCCCAAGTCCCTTTCTCCCAAACAGCTCTCAAGCCTCTCCTCCCCCAGCCTGGAGCGCTGCATGGGGTTGTTGTAACCTAAGGGCAGGACCCAGCACTTCACCTTACTGAACCTCATGCAGTTGTCTTCAGCCCACTGATCAAGTCTGTCCAGGTCCCTCTGCAGAGCCTTCCTACCCTCCAGCAGATCAACACTCCCACCTAGCCTTGTGTCATCTGCAAATTTACTGAGGGTGCTCTCAATTTCCACATCCAGATCACCAATAAAGATGTTAAACAGGACCGACCCCAAAACCGAACGGTGAGGAACACCACTAGTGACCATCTGGATGTTCTACATCAAGTGACCAAGAGACCGCAATTTTCATGAAGCACCTTAAGCAGTTCATTTTTTCTAGGGGAAGAAACTTAAAAACACATTGAGACATATTTAGGAACAATAAAAAGGGTTGAAATTTAAATCCTTCTGCAAAAGCAATAAAGAAAATCAATTGCATTTAAAAGGTTCTTTCTGCCAGCATAATGGTAATTAACAGGCCAGCTATTTTGCAAGCCCACTGTGGGATGTGATGTGCTTCACCCACCCCGCATTTTTTTTGCAGTCTGAACACCTCCTCATGTCCCCTTCAATACTTTTGCAGAATGAACTAAAAACCAGATATGTTAATTCCATTGTATGCTTTCAGGCAAAATGTAACACATATTTATTCTGTTTTCTATCACTTTACAATTCTAGTAACTTACGTCTATAACTGATAGAAAAAGTGTAAACTGTAAACCAAATACCTTAAATGCTCAAATTAGTTTTGCCTCATATTTCCAGTGAAGCAAAGCAGTTCTCTAAAATTCTGGAAATGAGGAAGCTAATGTGCCAAATATTAGAAATCACCTGCCGAAAGTCATACACAAATAAGGAAAGTACATCTCAAGCTCCAAGACAAGACCAGACTTTTTCCAATAGTACAAGACAACCTTTGACCTGCCCTTATACTGCTGTAGAATAACTAGAAATAAAAGTAATAGCAAAAAATAATTTGTAAGTCCTCCAGTCCACAAAATATGAGACAACAGTAAAATGTTGCTATACAAGTTTGACTATCTCTGGCCTGAAGCAAAAAGCTAACTTGCTCATCTCCATATCAAACGTACTCAGAAGTTCAAAGTCAAATGCCATGTTGCAATCTGAAATGCCAAACTGCATAGCAAATTAAATAACTATTCATGGCACACATACATTTACATGAATTTTCCAATAGCATTGTCAACAGGTCTATTTTTACAATGTAGTTTTCATTCTGGTGGTATCTGAACTGTTTGGACAAAAATCTCTGTAAGGGCACATAACAGTGTCCAAAGAGCCAACATTTCCCACAAAACAAAGTAAGACAGAAGTAAGCTCAGTGATGAACTTTTAGCAGCTGAGTTTGAGAAGGAGACAGATTCAGAGATTTATGGCACGAGAAACGCATGAAGGCACCACCATGATTAAAATTAGTTTCAAGAACCTTCTTTCAAGATGACTAATTCCTTCAGCATTCATACAAGTAAACAAACAACTTTTCTACCCAGGGATCTATGCCCTCACTCTCCTAAGAAGTCTACAGGAATAACCACTTTGCTAACCCAAAGCTCTCAATAATTCCAAATACCTTGTATGGTATTCACTTTCCCATATAACAACCCTAATCCCATGGGTAACATCAAACATGACACAGGCCTGTTACAGATTTGTCGATTTGAGGAAGCTGAAACAGTGAGATAGTAAGTTCTTACGAGGTTTGCCAGGTACATGACATCACCTGCTTATTCAGAAGGACATTCTGAATGTTTTCACAGAAATTTCATAACAGGACACAGTTTATATGAGCACCTCTGCCCACAGTGCCTAAATGCAAATTTGCACATGTAACACCTATATGCAAATTTCCATTTGGCCAACCCCTCTATGTTATCACAGAGGCTGTGACATTATCACAGACGTTATCACAGACGCATCTACAGACAAGTTGCTAATAGTGGATTTTTTGCATTTGACATTTGCTTTCTATATTGAGGCTTTTTCCACAAATCTTTACACTATACTAACCTGAAATTTTACCCTTTCTATGTGAATAAAGAAATTCTGAAGCAAACACTTGCCAAATGTCTCCAAGGATTTTAAGATAACATTTAAAAATAGGTTCAGTAGATCATTTCTTAAACCACTCCACACTGCTCACAAAGAAAATCAGTTCTGTATCCTACCTGATGCCTAACTATTCTCCTCTTAAAACTTTTCTTTTGAATCTTTAAACATATGTAAAAATAGATTTGAAATTACAAAATCAGTCCGAGCACGGTATCAAATATATATAAAATAGTAGTATAGACAACAGAAAGTTAGACAAAATATTCACACCAGATGCTATTAGTTATCCCTTATTTTATCAGCTTTGTGGATTATTTAGCTCTTTGTCTTTTGCAGCCATTTTTCAAGTATCATAAGATTCCACAGCAGCAGAGAGCAATTATAAAGGCACCGAATGCAGTCAGCAATTCGCTCCATGTGCAAAAACTGGCACTGCCTTTGTTTAACCAGACTTTTTTGAAGAGTCACAGTATTAAACTGCACAGAAATGTAGAACTATTTAGGTTGGAAAAGACCTTTAAGATCACTGAGTCCAACCATAAAATCACCGCTGCCAAGTCCACCACTAAACCATGTCCCTAAGCACCATGTCTACACAGCATAGAGAATCCTCATGCTCTTAATCACCATGAGGAAAGATGATCCTGCTACACATACTCAAGAACAGAAAAAGAGGTGGATACAAAAACATTTACTATAGAAAAGTTTAAAAAGGAAGAAAATACGAACAAATTGTAATGAAAAAAGCAAATACAAAGTTCAAAACTCAATGTGAAAAAAACCTACGCAAGAATATCCAGTGCTGTCCTGCTCTTGTTCAGAGAAGAGAAGCACTTTCCAGAGGTTAAGAACTCTCAAAGGACAACAACTTATTTTATATTGCATCTCTACAGTAGTGCTTGTTCTTCAGAACACAAACACTGTAACCAGTGCAGGCCAGCTCTGGGTGGAGATACTACAGGGTTTGAAGCAGGACTTTCCCTCATTACCAGGAGTGCAACGAGTATGTAGTTCTACTTTTAAATAAAGTTTAATAAAATATGCTTCTATTGGTTTTGTAGCTGTAAGGATTTAAGGATGATGTAAAATAAGGTTTGTAGACAGTACGTTAAGCCGTTTAATACAGGAGTAAAAGCAAGAATTCCAAAAAGAAAAGAGGGAAAGTAAGAGAGACAAAAGGATTTACTAAAGAGAGAAGTTTAAAAACCAAGGAAATACTGTTAAATCTGAATGAAAACAAGCATAACTAAGCCATTAGCTCCTTTTCTTCAGTCTGGAAAAAAAGATAAAAATAGTGGCTAAAACTAGTAATTTCAGGAAGGCAGTTGGTACATAGAGAGAACAGTGGATCTTAAGAAGATTGTATGTTTGTTTTTAGAATGAAAGACAGGCAGTGTGTGAGATATGGCTGAATAGGGTATCCTGGACTAACAGACTGAGTCTGCAGAGTGCAGGTTTTGTGCAGTGTAGGAAAAATATGTAATAACTTATTATCAGAGCAGCGGGGTTAAACCCATTTATGGTACATTCTCTAATCTATGCAGGAAAAAAATTCTTGATTGTCTCAGAATCTGTGAACTTCCCCTCTCTCATCCAACTAACTGGTATCTTCTGTGTCTACAATTATTTCCATCTCTTTGTAATCCTGTTGGCGAAAAGTAGCAGAAGCTGTTTTATAATCTGCAGAAAGGAAATAGTTATACCCTTAGCAGTCCTTACTACAACCAACACTTTTGTAAGATAACTTCGTATAGTGTTTCAAGTTCTGCAAACATTACAAAAATAAAGAAATAGTGAAGAGATAGCAGACAGAGAAAGAATATTCAGTAACAACCAAAACATCAGTCTATTACCAACATTATTCTAAAACTGAATCCAAAAAACAGCACTGTACCACCTACCAGGAAGAAAATTAACTCTATCTCAGCTGAAACCAGGACACTTCTTTTAAAATGACAAAATATCCTTTTAATTACTTCACAGCATAGATTTTTTCCATAATGCATATATATATATATATATGAGAAGTATAATATACACAGTCTCACCATGTTGTCCCAGGATACCCTATTTATGACATTTAAAGTGTGGTGGGATGCTTTTAATATCTGAAAAAAAAAAGAAAAACTCCACACAAATTGAAAATACTACCGCAAGTAATAATTTGTTTGGCAAAACAATCAGCAAAAAGATGAGGACATTTTAATATTAGAACACGTCACTAAAAAAAACGAATACTTGACTTACATGTATATTTTTCTACAGCAGGAACTACTATTAAAATTAAGCTCCTCTTCAAAAACAAGAAGAAAAAAAAACATTCAGTAAAAACATCCTGCTAATGAATTCCTGCCTATTACACTAGACTACTGATGAGTCATTAACTAATCAATACTAACATCCTCCCAAGTTGGAAATAAGTGTCTGCAGATACATATGCTCCCTCCAGGCCTGTAAATTTACTTACTTTTATTCATGAATAACAGAAGCAGCCAGAGCATTCATCAGGTTTACATAGCTATTCCCAGAAATATCTCTGCATGCTTTTGATTTTCATTTCTTGAACTGTGTATTTAAGAAGCTGGGAAATGTGGGATTAGTGAAGTCTTCCAATAAACATCCTTCTCCTCTACTGTTCACTGACCCTGTGGTTTGTCAGGGTCAGATTTCCTCAACTTTTATTATTTTGAGCTGTTTATTTAATGATTTATTATTTTAAGATTATTTATTAAGCACAGGCAGGATATATTTTTGTAAGGTACACATATAAAAATAAAATGCAATTGACCCATTACTGCCCATTTCCATTCCTGCTGCCTTTCAGTTCTAGTACAATCATGTTAGAAGCCACTGTGAAAATAGAGCATCAAAATTAACTATTTTAAATTTTTTTTGGAAGAAGCTTTTTTGTTTTTGTTTTGTTTGTGTTTGTTTTAAATTTAATTCCTAAGTAACCCCACGAACAGTTCTGTTTGCACTAGCATTGCTTTTGGCAGCTCAGCTGCCTCTCAAAAGACTGGGAAATTACTTTGAATTGCTTTGAATTAACACATCTAAGACTTCTGCATCTTCACAGTGTGACCTGACTCAATAGTGAGGGAGGGGGACAAAAGACAATCCATATGTGGGGTTCCTGCATGCACAACAGAAATTATATGAAAGTGATTATCTTTAGTCACTTACTATACTGTAACTATAGTACCTCAAGGAAATTAAAAAATATATAAGTAAACAAAATTTAATCTCAAGTTTAATCCAAGCTAATATAGAAAAGCCTTTCCTGGGTAACCAGATAAAATTTCTGGTCTCATTTCAGCTAGACTGGATTTCCAATTTCCCCTGGATGAAATCCAGATTCGTTGGAAGCCTATTCCAAAAGTTCCATTTACATAGATTTTTGTTTAATAAAACAAAAGTCAGTTCTGTTTCCAATTATACCTATGAAAAACCAGTAATTTCTTACCTGCAAGTTTAATTTCTCCAAATCCAGGAAATGCCAGTCCAGTTGGCAATTTGCCTCCTACCAGCAGATGAAGACAGGAAATAAACCAAACAGACTAATTCCCTAAGAAAGGGAATATATCAGATGAGTGTTCCAGTTCAAGAACTACCTGAGTAGTGAAAAGTAAAAGTAAAAATAAAAGCTTAAAAAAAATAAAAACATTCGAATAAGAACAAGCTTTAAAAACCTTTATTTAGGACAGGAAATATGGAATGCAAACTCAAATTAATAGCATATATGAATATAACTAAAATCTGTAAAAGCAACTTCAAAATAAAAATGGAATTCCCATGCTGTCAGTACTGTAGCAAAACAGTAAGCTGTCTGGACTGGTATGTCATTGGACTTTGAGAAATTAGATCAGCAGGCATGAGAACAAGTTACTTACCAGTAGATATTGATGCTGCAATATATCACCTCTCTCAGATTTGTGCCCTGTGCACTGACACAGTATTCCCCAAACTAGATGCCAGAGTAGTTAGATCCCAGCAGACTTTCTAAAGGCAGTTGCTGCAGTGAAAAAAAAGCAGGAATGTCCTACCGCAACACATTTTCTTATTCTGACTGACCAACAGATATTTGTGTGTCAGAGCAATGGCACTACTTGTGCCACAGAACAGATACCCTTAAAGCTTCTTCAGCATTTTTTTAGTCCTCTTTTATTGTCTCTTAGAGAGATCTTGAACTATATCCTCCAGTAAGAAAATTAGTTAGCGATTTTATACAGCCTTCAATTTTCTTGACCTTTGGATAACTTGGATAAGCTTATACTGTCAGAAATACCAGCAGTTCCGACTCCTGAGTTCTGGTCTAACTGCAGTGGAAACTTAGTTTCAGAACACAGACATCCAGTATGGATCAAAACACACCATAATATGTTAGCTTTGCATATGCTCACTAAAATAGCACTGCAGCATGTGATTGACACTCTCCATGTCCTTGGACAAATAACCACGCGTGATTCTCTGGAGGGGTAACAGGCACAACACAATCAATTTCTCCAGATAGTAGGTCTTGACAGAAAACAAGAATAAGGAACTTGATCAGCAACCAAACTACTGAAAAAGTAAAGAACAGATTTAAAGCCAGTTCTTCAACTATCAGATCATCTCTGCTGGGAAATGGAGGACTCTTAGCAAACAAGCTTCTTCTTGCCGGATTGTCTAACTCGCCTTCTGTAAATATCGTCTCAAACTCAGCTTGTCATGTACAGATTTTTGTCCCCTTATGTCAGAGATGTAAATACAAAATATCCATTTATAGCTGAATTCCTTTAAAAGAAAACATTTCTACAAGGGTGTGGGGGGAAAAAANNNNGAATTTCTTTAAAAAAAAAAATTTTCAAAAAGGGGGGGGGGGAAAAAAAAAAAAAAAAAAAAAAATCAAGATCTTCCTTTTTAACAGATCAAGAAAATTTCTCTAAAACCATTGGTCTTCTCAATAACTTTTTTTCCATTTTAACATGATTCCTTTGAATTCAGTAAAAACAGGAGAATAAACTGCAAAATGGTTGAGTAACTAGTGGTTGACAGAACAACCACATTTTCTTTAAAATTCCACTGTCCTATTAAGCCAGCAAGAGTTTCAGCAGAGATATCCAACAGTGTAAGATTAATCTTCTACATAGACAAGTATTTGCCAAAACTAGCATATAAGCTCTTTCAGAATGCCATTTAATTACCAAAAAAAAAAAAAAAGAAAAAGAAAAAAAAAAATTAGCA
>VZRN01000405.1:568224-607618 GCA_013397935.1 Dasyornis broadbenti
AAGAAAAAAAAAATTAGCAGCATGCCATGAGTAACACAAGTCCTTCCTGGCAGTTGAATGTGAATTACCAGAGCTGCCAAACTATGCAAACAGTAAGGCAGAGCTTCAAAAACTTCAGACAATTGCAGAATAAAAAAAGAGGAGGACAAAAGTCTGATCCAAAGGCAAAGGGGTGAAAAAACCCAACCAAACAAAAATCCACAATTAGAGCGTAACAAACAGTAGAAATGGAGACATGAGAAGGGATAACAAGTGGCAAATAAAAATCTTTGCCAATGTCATTTGAGTTGTAATTTGGATAACAACATACCGAAAAATTACAGTGTTAAGTGATTGCCTAAGAACACCTTGATGGCAAACAGAAAAAACATCTGTCTATAGATCAAGCACTTGCTATCTGAAACAGGACGGCAGCTAATAAAAGCTTCTTGCTCAAGAATCAGATTTCACTGATTTCATTTTCTTAGTTAGAACTTCAGACTTTATCTACTTAAAGCCTTTCCAGAACTCATTTAAACTGTGTTTTATTTTACCAAAACATTGAAGAAACACAAGACACTAAGTTGTAGCCTTAAAACTGGAAAAACAAGCTGTAACCTAAATTTACAAATATCATCCATAATTTAAAAAAACCTCAAACATTTTTTGCAACCATATGTGTATGCACACTGATCTGTAACTCACCTTTCTTTTGGACAAACTACTTGTATTCTAAAGAAACTTGTTATTTTGTTTTGAAAGTATAAAAAGGATTTGTTAATCTTTTTTTACTGAATGAAACTTAATTCCTGATTTGATTTATTTAAACCAATAAATCTAGTAAAACAAATCTGGTTAAGGATAATTTAAATATCAATTTGTTTTGTCTGAAGAATCAGAGAGATATTCCTTCAGTATATCAATGATAAAGTAGTATGTCTGCAAATACAGAACTAGCTTCTCCTCCCCATTCTAACTTGGCACTGTTCTTCCACCCCTAAAAAGTTGGTGATGTTTTTTATTATTTGTCATTTAAATCCCATTTAATTTGGTATTGAACTTTATACTTGCATTAAATACATTATAACAACATAAAAATTAACTTTTGTTTAACTTCTCTCATTTACGCATAAGCAGTATGAAATACATGCTTTTCCTGTCAGTATCTTCTCAAATACAGAAGCAAACGCTTCTGTAAATGAGTATGAAGGTTAAGAAATTAAGTACAAAACCCTGTGACTCTCAGAAGCAAATGGTAATGGCAAGGTTATTTATCTAAACAGATAAAGCACAAACACATCAAATTCAGGCTCTATGATTGCAATCCAGCAGTTAATGATTATGCACCATGATTGACTTACCATATTTTTTACCTGTTTTTTTCTAACCCCTCCATTTGCAGTATCAATTTATTCAAACCCTTTTATGAAAACAAAGCCTTGGATTCACTTGAGGTTCTAAACATCAGATAATTCTCTTTGTAGAATTAGAAGACACTGATGTTTGCTATATTAGTATGCCAAAGCAAGTATTCTTTTTCTGCCACAGTTAAAGTAAGTTCAGGTATATTAACAGAGGAAAAAACTCATAATCTACATTATATGCTTTCCTACTGGAAATGCACATATTTGCAACTGCACTGCACTGAGGCCTTGAGGCTCAATACTTGTCATTATTATTATTTGAAAGGCTTTACTTTCCCCTACTCCCAATCTTATAATTCTACATTGCATAAATATTCTGGAATTTGGAATGCATGAAGTACTAAAGTAACTTATTTAAAGCTTTCTTGTTTGCTATTTCTATGCAATGCCTTTATCCATCAAAGTGAAGCTATGGAAAAAAGAGAAAAGATGCCACTATAAAAACAGATTTTAGTATTACACATCAGAGACTCCTAGAAGGGGACACACTGCCAAGCTGATGTCATTAAGGATACAATATGGTGAAAGGAAAGTCTCTATGGGTCTCTAACCCACCAAGGGGAGTGCAGGGAGAAGGAAGCAGAAGACAGATTCCTTACAAAAATTAGTATTTTTCATTTTGGAGTCAGAAAAATTTTGCTGTAAAAATACCAACATATTTTATCCTTGAAGACACCAATAACTTCAAAAGCTTTAAACTCTTTTAGAACGTTAAGGTTTATTTTAATATAAACCTTTTAACTCCCCTTTTCTAACAGTTCTGAATGAGATATTAAAATACGAGGATTTAAAAGTAAATGCCTCCTGATCTACTGCATTTTGTAGAGTAAGCCCTTTCCTTCAGGCTGCTACCAATCCAGAAAATTTTGGCTTCTTCTTGCACAATAAACCCATGTGGATTCTATGAATAGAATCATCATGTTGGAGGCTTGATAGCAAATTTGTTTAATTCTGTATAGTTCTGTACCTCGACCTCTATGTTCCACTCTGAATCGAAGGAGTCTCTCTGTCTATGTACTACGCCCTGCTGAACTTCTAGTTAAACATGCAAAAAAGGAAACACCCATGTCTTCTTGGGTTTCCACCTCACTGAAAACAGAACTTCCCTTCTTGCTGTCAACTCACACCCTTGTCAAACAGAATGGGATTACAACATTGCAGCAAACTTCAAAAGAAAAAACACACAAAACCAAAATTCAAAACACTGTCTAAACAAAAGTTTTCACATCTGTCAGAATATGTAGTATTTTTTCTATGCTGTGGAAAAAAAAAAAACCCCAAAACCCAGAGAAGTTGTAAAAAGAAGGACCTGAAAATCGACCAGACTGCAATAAAAAGGATTTCAAACTGCTGTTCAGACCTGAGGGAGAAGCAGAGGACAGACAGAAAGCATTACAAATAAAAGCATGGCTAATGTGTATTAGCGTTTGATAGCAGGATCCATGAAAGCTTTAAAAGGAAAGGATTAGCATTCTCAGTTTTCACATTCTAGGAAAGAAATTTGCCAAGATCAAAGATTAAATTTCAATCTTCAACTTCCTTTCAGTGAGGAAATAAAGCAGCTACAACAAATTGGATTTACTGTACTTAAGCAGTTGAGGAATTCAGTTTCTTTAAAAAAGGAAAATCTTAAAAGAGCATTATCTGAAATGAAGGCAAGAGGGCTAAAAAACTGATCCAGCTTTCCTATTTCTCCAGATGATTTAGGTTTTGAGCTAGGATTACAAAGCCAGACAACCCACATTAGAGTTTTACTCACAAGGAGACACAAAACACAAGCTAAATTTTAAAGCCTTTGCTCAGACCTCCAGCTTCCGTTTCCTTGGAGAAGATTTTCTCTGCTTTGTCCCTGACAGCACAACCATAGTCCACATCCTCCAGCTTTGCACCTTCCTCTCTGACCCTCTCCTGCCTGCTCGCGGGCAGAGCACTTGTGGCAGCAGTAAGCATTTACAAAAAGGATCTTGACAAAGTGAGGACAAGCAGAGATAATATTTTCATAAGCAAGTTTTTTAACCAAATGGGGCATGACCAATCATTGAAAAGAAATCTACAGAGAATATAGTAAATCTTCCTTTACATACTCCATAACAGATCTGGTAGGGCATGGTGTGTTTGAAACAGAGAAGCTAATTTTGCCTGGAGTTAAATATGTATGAATTTACTCTGCATGCTGCTCTCACAGGACCATGGTGCTAAGTTCAGATGCTGCTGAGAATGAGCTTCTGGACCTTTCTAAAAGGCAAGCAGCACTACCCTGAGCTCCATGCAGTGCTAACACAGGGAAAAAAGGTGTGCAGATGGTGTACTCCAGCAGTCACCGCCTGGAAAAGAGGGAAGTGTGACAGGCTGTGCACACCTCAAGGGTGAAGGCATACACAGCACACTGACCTCAACTGAAGAGTATCACTGAAAAAAACCCAGCTTCTCAGGATTGCAGGTACACTGTCATTGCCTGTCTTTACAAAGACATCTGTATTATCCAGAGAGAAACTGCAGTATTGCTGGATATTAAAATATTAAGAATTATTAATATTAAAGCATAAGCTATATTAGGATATTAAGAATGGAGTACAAGCACAGTTTGGGCTTTGAAAAGGCTAATATTCTGAAGTAATAGCCAGATAAATTAAACCTATCTTTAAGATGTGACAACACATGAAAAAGAATTCTTAGTTACACAGTCAACCTTAATTCAATTTAAGATGGGAGCAATTTAATTTGACACTTATCTGTGCCTTAACCAGTAACAGAATTCCAAACATAGAAGACTGACTTTTTTTTCTCCTCCTAACTTTCCTTCCCTCCACATAACACCAGAACATCTTGGGCAGATAGGAAGAAACAGTAGAGGGATATAAAAACCAGAGTGGTATAAAATATAGCATAGTTATTGAATTTACAAAATAAATTTCACATATATGTGATAAATTGAAAAAAAAAAAAAATTACACCAGCTGGGACAAAGGGGCTGTACCATCTTACACCAGGCACACCAGCCTTAAAACCTAAAGAAATTCTTTAGGAGGAAGCCTCTGCTGGTAAACATTATGCAAATCGGTTTTTATTTCAGCAAAAAATACAGCAGAAGAAAAAGATGTTAAAGCATTTTGAGAGTTTTTCTGCTTTGCATACAATGTTTCCCTTTTTCCTTTCTCTTTGTTTAAAAAGATGTTCTATGTTAAAGTGATCAGCTTTTAGAGCATCAGTGAGTCAATGTGCAGGAGATGAGTTGTTCAGGAAATTGATGGAATCTCTTGTAATCATACATCAATATTTAACTTAGATAAATATCAATTTCAGATGCAGAATCTGAACTTTGAAATAACAAATGTCAGCAGAGT
This sequence comes from Dasyornis broadbenti, assembly GCA_013397935.1. NCBI lineage: Eukaryota > Metazoa > Chordata > Aves > Passeriformes > Dasyornithidae > Dasyornis > Dasyornis broadbenti. The sequence continues at coordinate 572,972 of VZRN01000405.1, forward strand.
TTGTTTTAACAAGGTAGTGCGTTAGTCAAAAGAAAGATTAAGTATTACCCTAAGCAGGGGAAAAAAAGACGGTCTACACTGAGCTAAAGAGTTTTCATTCAAGGATATTGTGGGCAAATGGTTCCAGATTTTGCCCAGTCAGATCTCTGACTGAGCTAACTAGTCCTTCAAGGTAGTGCTCTCCAAAGTGAGATGCACAAGACAATCCTTTTGGGTACTGGAAAAAAGCCCTTTTTGTACTGTTAATAAATTTTTAAAGTGATAACATTTTGCTTATTTCATCTTTATCTAAGACTCTTCAATTTCTCTTTCTGTACATTTAAAATTTTAAATAATGTATTAGCACAACAGTACAGTTACATAATTTGCAAAATAAATATACCTACATTGTGGGGGTGCTTAGAATTCTTTTACTGATAGGGTGTACAATCAAATGTCTCTCTGCTTCAAGAAACATTCAACATTTCTTTGGAGCAACATAGAGGAGGAAGGAATGCCTGCCTCTATATGTTTTGAATAGTCCAGGATGCAGTTCCTTGATGGTTTGGGATCCCTCTGCCATCACAATCTGAATGTTACACAACTTCTTCATCTAGACATGCCATGGATCACAGGCTTCTTCTAGCTGTCCTCCTGTGAGCTGTTACTTTTAAGCACATTAAGGCCTTTAGAACTGCCTCACCCTCACTGTAAAAACACGCTATTTTTATAGACGAGTGGAGCCAAGAGTACTGTTCAATAGTGGTCAACTACAAGAAAAAAAAATACAACCAGTTATGACATCTGAGGAAAGCAAATGAAGGCCCTAAGTGGCTCGGCATTGTTACAATTCACACAATTGCAATGACTCCTGAACACTGATGGCCTGGGGGCATCGACCTCTAGGAAGCCTTTTCCAGTGTTTGACCTCCCTCCTGGTAAAGAGATGTTCCCAATCTCCAGTCTGAACCTTCTTCCTGATAAGCTGTTCATTAGCTTAAATGTGTTGGACTGATGATCAGGTTGTCTATTGCAGATTCACTTTCCTAACTTGATTTGCCATCAGACACTTACCAACAAAGTAAGAGGCCCAATCCCCAGATGGGTGGGCATATTGCTAAGAAATTCAATTAAGCTGAGAGACACAAACAAAAGTTACTCTTTTGTGAATAACTAATTCATAAATTCTCAGCTTCACTATTTTCCAGATGTTAGTATTCATGAGATCTGTAAAATGGCTTTGAACTACATTGAAAATGATGACGTTCATTGTAGTTTGAATATTCAAGTGTGTGAGACAAAACTAAGAATACTGAAAATTGTAGAACATGAAGCATAGCAGCTGTAAAAGAAAAACTCCAAGTTTCTCTGACCTCCTCCATATTTATTTAATGCTTTACAGCAAACCCCCTTATTAAATGTGCATACAGAAAAGTTTCTCTGTAGAAAATCTAATTTTTAACCTGAAGGCCTTGTTGATCTGTTGATCCTGTGTTAACTGGTTTCCAAGCCAGCCTATATCAATAACAACCTATACTGTCAACGAAGTCAGATCTCTAGTCCTTACCTCACACTTATTTCTTTTTACCTTTTATTTTTTTTTTTTTGGGGGTGGGTGGAGAGTAGAAACAGATATAGATTCAGATTCTGCCAAGTCCACTGAGAATATACATAAAACATTTCACTTTGCATCCCTGTGAAAACCCATTTTGGAAACCTCAACAAAACCTTGCTCAACAAAAGTTTGAAGTCATAGACCTTGCTACCTTAAAAACAGTCAGTAGAATAGAAGAGCATAATTTAAAAAAAAGTATAGAATGTTTATTTAAAATAGTTTCAATTACACAGCAAACAATCCTAAACCAGGTCTCAGAGTGTTTTACAAACAGCAATGCAGTATGCCTTGGGCAGAATTACAGTCCCAAACTTGCTCTTATCTGCTGATGAAGAACTCAAACAGATTACAGCATACATTCACTGCTTCAAAATGCTAGTAATGGCAGGGGAGCAAAACACTAAGTTTTGGTATTACACTAACATCATTCTAACACAGCTGGATTATAAAAAGCAATAGGCCAAAACTCACGCCTCATTACAGACACATCACTGATACAACACATTCTGCTGCCAGATCACCCTTGGTCGGAATAAAAAAAACCAACACAAATACCAAATATGATTAAAATAAGTTACTTATGACTGGTGTTGAGCATTAGAAACCTGCTAGGAATATTTCTTCCGTCCCTCACCTGACAGGCACGCTACACTCACAGCAATAAAAATGTAAAATTACACCTCTCCAAATATCTAGTATAGTTCAGACTCCTGACTGTAGTGTCTCACAAACAGATATACAAGAACACGCAGTCAAGATATAACAGAAGTTATTCTACAGTTTGAGCCTTTACATAATAAAGCCATCAAACAAAATCAAACCTGAAAGACTGAGATCTTCTGAACAGTCTGACTGCATATATCTCAGCTAAAATTTAACAGCAGGTATGAACATTCAAAAATTTCAGTATCAGAGTAGGCTTAAATAACTTCACACCTTCCCCCATCTCCCCCAAATAACCAGGGATGCCAAAGCACTATAATATGAATCATTAGGCATATCAGGAAGTTCAGAGAAGGACTCAAGAAGAGGTATCTCTCAAAAACTTATAGTCAATCGGAGGTGACAAAGAAGAAACTTGGAAAAACATCTCTTTTTCTTCCTCAACTCTGAATTTGGCCTAAATAAAATGCCAGTTCTGTTTTCCTGAACATTTTCATAGAATCCATTTCAAGCACTGGCAATAAAATGATCTATCACAAGAGAGAGAACAGCAGGGAAAAAAAGCAACTTTGTTTGCAAGCTAGAAGTACTTCGTAGAAAAAGACACTTTTGGATGGTGCCTTTATATATTCTCTTTATCATGGATTGTTTCAAAGATCTCAGACGGCTGCCATGTCACTCCAGGGCTCAGACATTTACAAATTTAATCCAGATTTAAGGCAAAATAACTTGTTTTATATTTGTTATGAACAGAACATTCATAACAGGACTGCTGCAGGACTGTGAACCTTTCATGGCAACTATCACCAGACAGTAAGTCTTCCATCTACCTGGGTCTTCAAACACAGAATGGTTTGAGTTAGAAGGAACCTTAAAGATCATCCAGATCCAATCCCCCTGGCATGGGCAGGGACACCTTCCACTAGACCAGGTTGCTCAGAGCCCGATTCAACACGGGAATGTCTCTGCAAAAGGAGAGTACTTCCCTACACAATAGATAGGGCTGAGAGGATAAACTGTATAAGGATAAGATACTCAAATATTTATCATATTAGAAATCACATATGCTATTCAAAAAAAAAAAGCCTTCTAGTGTTTTAGCATTTTGCCTTGCAATGAAGGACGAGTGATGGTGAACTCTTTTGCCAGTTTGACTAGTTTTAGGACTTCCAGATGAACTTCTACTGTGTCTGAGCCATCACAAATAAATTACAATTTAAAAAAAGAAAATAAATATTTTTTTATTGTCTATGACCTAACTTTTAAAAAACAGTCTTCAAAAGGAAGCTGTTTTCAATACTTTTAGGGGCAGCCTTAAAATGGGAAGTAATAAAATATAAAGACCATTTTATAAAAACATGTTAAAAATTTAAGCAAGTTTACTGTAAGCTATTTCAGATCTAAAACAAAAATTAAATAGTGTAAAACAGAAGAATTCTGAGATTAAATATTTCAGTTTCCCGGGAGGCATTCCCAAATGTAAGACTTGTCAGAAAAAAAACAATAGCATCAATTTCTTTAAGAAGTTGACTCGTTTCCATAGGATCAGAAGCTCTACATACTGTACAGTTAAAAAAAGTTAAATTATTTAAGTAATACTGCTCTAGCAATGCTTCTTCATTATGCTAACTTACAACTGGTCTTGCAGTTCCACAATGATATATTCCAGTTGCTCCTTCTCCATTTTATGGGCTAGATCCATATCTTCAATTCTTTGTAACAGCAGTTTATTCTGTGAGACAGATTCAGACAGCTGGTTTTCTCTGAGTCGTACCAATTCTTCAAGATAACCCTGAAAATGAATGTTGTTATAAAACTTAAAAGAACACGCTAACAAAACCACTTTCGATTATATATGTTCGTATTTTCTGGTTTATGATGTACATGATTTTACTTTGGGTTTGTTGTAAGGTTTTTTACATTATTTATTTCAAAACAGACTAGTAAATTAACTTTAGATTAGTTTGAGATTTCCTAATAGTTATCAGGCAAACCATATACTTATTTATATTCTTGCAGAGGAATAGAAAAATAAATGAAAAAATGAGACAGAATTACCAGCATGAAACACTAATTCATTTCTCAAAAACAACTGTTATGAGTACAAGAAAAGAATCAGAATTCTACAACTGAACAGGTGCAGGATGTTAGATAATGTACAAGGATAAGAGTAGAATAAATCTACATGGATTTTTATAGTTAATGAAAGGGATCTAGAATTATTATGAATAAAATATCCAACATGATTTTAAAGTTTCTTTGAACTTTTGAATCGCACATTAAAATGACAAAGAAGGTTCCAGCATATCAGATGTTAGTAACTTAGAAATTGTCAGTTAAAACTAGGTACAGGAAGTCTACACTACATAAAATTGTGCACATTCCTTGAAACCTGTGGAAAAATGGGCAACTGTTTCATAGGTGCCCACACATAAAAAAAGGTACTAAAAACAAGATAGTTTTCATAGACACAGAATGGGTGCGTCTGTTCCCAATTCATGCTGAATTAAGAAAACAGGTTCACATTAGCTGGTAGCAAAATGCTACTAGTGTAATTCATCACCACAAAGACTGTTAATGGTTTGAAGCCTCTCTCATATAAGAAACAGAAGGAGCTGGGATTGCTCAAGTCAGGGCTGAAGAGAAGGGAAGAGGGTAAGGAAAAATAATTTAATGGGAGGGTGTATGCACAATGGAATCAGACTCTTCTCAGTGATAGCCAGTGAAAAGAGGCAAAGGGCACAAGCTGAAATATAAGCATACAGAAAACTATTTAAATATAGGAAAGCTTTTCTTTCCTCTTTTTTTTCCCCCCATTAAATGAACACTAGAATGGGTTGTCCAGACAGGCTGCAGAACATGCATACCTGAGATACTCACAGCCTGACTGAAAAAGGCCTTGAGCAACCTGCTCTAGAGTCCACCTCTTTCTGAACAGGGAAGCTGGACAAAACAATCTCCAGAGGTGCCATCTGACCACATCTATTCTGTGATCCTATAGTTAAATACAGTTATATTCACTGGATATATCTATACTTGACAGAGACTTTTTAGTCTCAGTACAAGTTCCAAGGACTCTTGAGAACTTTTCAGTATTCCTAGCTCTGCCTCATCAAATATTACTGTTATCTTGACTCCTAAGATATTCCTTGGAGTTCTAAGTAGCACTTCGAAAGTAATACATGATGCATTAGGATGTAACAAATTTCCTGCCTCTCAAAAACATTAAAAAAATGCAAAAGAAATCAAGCCATTTTACAGAAACATTTTAGACCTGAAGCACCAGAGTCAGAAACATAATCCTATGTACAGTAAACACCTCTATCTACAATGACATGGAAATGCACATCCCACCAGTAAAGGCTCAGTATAAAATTTCAGTATAAACTGTTTAAATAATTCAGTAGTTTACTATACAAAAGTGAACAGTTTAAACCGTTCCAGAACAGGGAAGGGATAACTTCCACATAAATAAAAATGTGTAAAGTATGACTCATTGATCTGGACAAGAAACAACTTGAAAAAGACAAACTCATCATATTTCCAGAGTGGCCTGGGGAGGGCAGAAAGGAAGAGACTTTTCGTAACTTTTTAAAAAACAAGAGCTAGGCACCATGAAATCAAGCTCATAGGAGCCAGATTCTAAAGACAGAATAGGAGGTGGTTTTTCACACAACAGATGGTAGATTCAAAGAATGCTTAGCCAAAAAAAAAAAAAATTGTTTGGATGGTAAAATTTTACATGGAATCAAGGGGACATTTGACAAGTATTTAGAAGAGAGCTCTATCACAGGTTACTACACAGACAAACCTTATCAGCTTCCAGCAGTCTCTCAGCTACTATACATTGGCCAAGAATGTATTAAATGGAAAGTGGTGCATAATCATTTGCTTTGTGTTGATTCTTCCTTCCACCTCTACTTTGGTCAAGTACCCAAGATAGGACAGTAGGAAACCAAATAGTCTTGGTCTAAACCAGCAGAGTGTAGCTGATCCAACAAAGCAATGCTAGCTAGGATTTAGCTTGCTAAAGTAATACCTGACTCTACCCTACCATTCAAATGGCTCAGAAGATAGACCTTTATCTTAGCTGCAATCCAATTGCTAGTTACATCGGAACCTGGTAAATACCATTCACCTGTGCTATTAATGACTGCAGCACACATACTTATTTGGGAGGCACAAAAAAGAATTTATCTCTGGGCAAAATGAATGATAACAGAGCAATAGAAAGTTCCCCATCAGACCCACTGTAGCAGTTACTAAAGAAATTATTTTCAACTTGGTCTTCTTGTCACAAACATCTAGTTTTCCAATGCACAGAACGTCAGAAAGCCCCTTTGTTTGAATAAAAAGTCTCTGGTTAACTGGTACCTACTGCACTGAGTGCAACTCGGGTGCTGGTGCAACTTATTGCCATGAAAACAGGGAAGGGAGAGAAACACTCGAGAAAGAGCTCTATTGCATAGTCCATCTTAATGGTCATTTGTTCAAGTTGTAACAGAACAGATGTAGTACAGTTGAAGTGAATTATATAAGAACTTGGCAGGCACACGCCACATGAAAATCAGACAATGGAAAATTTTCTGACTGTAGGTAAAAAAAGTTACTTTGATTCTGCAACTGCAAGTAGGCATTCCAAAGGAAGACAACTAGGAAAGTGTCAACTGCTGTCAGAGTAGATACCATTTTGAAAATTGCTTAAATGTACCGAAATTTCCAAAGATTTATCCAAAAACTGATTTAAATTCACCCTTACATTAGTTACCTATAGAAGTCAGCAGCTAATGAGGAGAACGTTACAAGAAATAATGTGACTCACTAAAAATAATAATGCTCTAAAATTTTAAATAGCCAGCATCAGATCAGCAAATAACTTCCACAGAATGGGAATGGTTCCGGATTTTAGACTCATGAATAAACCAAAATCACCATTTGCTGTTACACCCATTGATAACCTTTGTGCAAGGAACATAAAGATTCATAGTGAGTCTGGCACCATGTTTCAGTATTTTTTCTACAGATGTATGCCACAACTTTGATGGCATATCCTTGGAAATGAACTACTTGGATGTACCAAGAAAAATAATCATCCACCTATTTTGTTCTCTTCAATGCTTCTCCAGAACTGACAACACTTTCCTCATGGCAGGAAAAAGTGTGAGCTCAAACTCATCCTATTTTTTGGTCTGGCAAGGATGAGAATTCCTTCTGGTCGTTCAAGGGAAAGATTTTAATTAATGTATTTGAAGAGACTCATTTTGAACAGCATATTTTGATTTATAAAAGCAGCGAAAGTGCCCTCTGTACCAGAAACGGCCCCAGGAACAAAAGTTCTCTCCATATGGAAAGTGATACCATAACTAGTTGAGAAGATTGTACCAGCAACCTGGATGTAACAGTTCAGGTCATATTTCAAAAACAGGAAGTCTAAGGGACCCAAAACAGAAAAGTAATAATTGTATGCAGATTTAGGAAAAAAATATATAAATAAATATTAAATACCTATTATACCACAATAAATCTGACTCACTGTTATTTAAAAAAAAAATTTTGTTATATTCAAGTGCATTAAAATAAACCAATTTTGACTGTACCTATTATGTACTCAGGAAAATAATTATACCCCCAAGCACCCTTATGTGGTTCCAGCCCTTCATATGGTTTACTCTATTTAGAGTTTCACAAAAATCAAATTCTTACACTAGAATACCAAAGATACTAACAGTAGTTATTTTAAAAAAATTAACCAGTTGTATTTAATTTCTTTTCCTGTAATTTTTCCTGACCCTTCCTTCCTTTCTCTGTGCACTACTTCTTTGGTGTCTGTGAACTGTCTTCCATCTTCTCTCTCTCACTAGGTAATACACATTTTAATTACTGTAGATGTAATTATTGTTATGAAAAACTGAGAAGTACTTTGCTTTGAAAAAGCTAAATTATTAAAAGGTTTGGACACATATTTCTTTTCACCTTTAACTTAATGTATGTTGGGTGGTAGATGGAAAACCTACCTTTGGTTTCTATAGCTACATTCAAGATCACCTAAATTAAAATCCAACAAAAATACACCCTTTCATGTTTTCCATTCTGCTTCAATCAAGTCATAAAACTACCTACCTTCTAAAAACCCATCTCAGTATCACTTAGAAGATAGTTTAGCTTTTCATCTAAATGGATTACTTTGCTGATCCTTTTGGTTTAGTTTGAGACTAAATGTTAAAGTTTAACATCACTATCATCAGAAAAGCCTTCAACTGGCAGTCTACCTACATCAATAAAATTCTGTGGCTTCTAAGGAAGATAAAAATCATGTGAACTTCAAGCTTACAACCTAACAGCATCAGAGATACAGTGCCTGTAACTCCAAGATTGGAAAAAGAAGTCAAAGCTTCTACATTAGATTGTGACATCTGATCTCTGAATTATTGTTATTCTCTTCTCCATCTCATCAAACCTTTTCCCTCAGATCAGTGAGCAAAGATGCTTAGATATTCTGAGGATCATAAAATTTTGGACCACTTACACAAAGCTAAACAATATCTAATGTATTTGTCTGCCTTTACTTAGAGGATATGTCACCAGTTGGCTGGTGACAAGCATTGGTTCCATAGCCCCCACACAAAACGAATCTTTTACCTTCTGTTCCAATGCAAGCCGGTACTTCTGCTCTACCCTTTTGCATTTGTTGTACCAACTGTTTTCATCCGTGATGAAAGGAGGACCAATGTTCTCTGGAGTACTGCCTTCACTGCCACTACTGCCCAGCGTTCTTAGCTCTTCTTCGTCACTGCTGATGCTGTCAGAACTGAAGAATCATATTTATTAGCCAAGTCAAAAGCTGTGCTTATAAAGATGCAAATTCTTGTTGAAATTAAAGCATCATATTTCTCAAAAAGCTCTGCAAACCTAAAAGCCTGTATTTCAGGCTTTTGTTTCTATAGTCACCAAACATGGGCAAAAACTTGCTTATGATCTTAGTCACGTTAGACAACTGTATGTGGGCTACTTTCCTGAAGAACAAAGGGCAAATGCATTACAATATGCTACCTAAGGAAGTGATGATTTAATCTTTTCCTCACAAATTCAAGGCAAAGAGTAGTATCTAAAAATAGATCTTATCTGTTTCTAGACATGAAAAATAGCAGAATCCCCAAAAATGGTTGTCATTATGTTAAATCAAGAGAAATTTAAATAACAATGTATCACTATGTTCATAGTAAGGACAATGTGCCTATTACTTCACAGAATGTATCTCCCTACATAGTAAGTACACTCATTGTTAAAATATCTTCATCCACAATCAATGCATGCTAGAGAATGCAGACATCTGTCTCAAAGACAAGAATTTAATTTAGTCTAGAGAAGACAGAGGGGATCTCATCAAAGCATAAAAATATCTCAAAGGCAGGTGGCAAGAGGATGATGCCAAGCTCTTTTTAGTGGTGCCCAGCAACAGAACAAGAAGCAATGGCCATAAACCAAAACACAAGAAGTTCCACCACAATACAAGGAAAAACTTCTTTCAATTAAGAATGGCAGTACACTGGCAAAGGCTGCCCAGGAAGGTTGAGAGGGTCCCTCTACGGGGACATTCCAAACCCACCTGGTTGTGTTCCCCTATCCACCTGCTCCAGGTGACCCTGTCTTGGCACGGGCTTGGACTGGATGATCTCCAGAGGTCTCTTCCAACCCTAACAATTCTGTGATTCCAATTTATCCCAATACCCATTTTAAAATCTTCCCTTACAGCTATACTTCCCACTACACTAACAGAATTTGCTAGGTTTTTTTTAAGTAGTGATTTCCATAACACCATGATCCTGCCATGATACAAACTCAATTGTAATTTGTCACTAACAAGTAAGCTAGTACGAACTTCAGGAGAATAACTAGGGTGTTTCATGTTCAGTTGTACATCTTCAAGACTACTCCTAACTGCTTCTCTCATTTTGGCAAACCTAACAATAGAGCACATATCATTAATTTCCATGCTTTTTAGTGATTCCAAATTGCTAACTGATTTATTACATAGTGAGAATTCTTTCTGCTATTAATCATAAGGCTGATCAGAGGAGCAACAAGCAGCTAGAACACCAGTTTACACATCCACTGGTCATATTGCCTATGTCATATCTTACATTTACTTATAATTTTTATTTACAAAATTATTACTTTTAATTTTATGGTTACACGGAAAAGATACAAGAGAAAGGACAGCTTGGTCTGGTGATCATCAAAGGAGATATAGCATTTGTTTCCTGCTGAACTGTGATTCTAAACTATAGAAACAAAGTTAGCATGACTCACATTTGGTGAGTCATGTAACAATTCTAACAGTCAGAAAAAAAGAGGTAACTGTCTGTAAAGAGGTTTGTACTTAGAGATTAATGTCATTTTGCACGTGAAATGAAAAGTAAGTGGCTCAATATAAAGTAAAATTTTGCCAGTGAAATAAAATTTTAAAAAGCAGAGTAAAGCTAAAAAGTACCTTTGGGTGAACTTCAAGTACGGTGTGTAATCTATGACAGCTGGATAGCTTCCATCCAATCCCTCACCCTTCAGACAAAAACTGATAAAACAGAGAAACAATGATAAGTTTATTACAAGAAAATTAAATGACAGTGACAGTTGAATCTTACCAATCTGAAATTTGACTTTTTGGTGCTATAAACCCTAATTTTTAAACATTCACTTTTATTCTGAAAAATTAAGAGATGGCAAAGGAATAACAGGAGAGTTAACTGAAGCAGCAGAAATAGAAGAATTATGGATGAACTTGGAACTTTCTGCATTTAACATCATTTAAAGGGTTTGAAGAGTGCTTATACATCCATTAAGCAAATAATAATTTTCTCAAAAATACTTCAAGGTTCTTCTCCTTTCAGACACTTACAGGTGCTAAGCTGCAGGAAGCTGAGGAACATAAATGAAACTAACTTTTGGAAAATGTTCTTAAACAGCTGTAGCTTTACAAAGCCTTCATTTACACTGTATTCTTTTTTGTACTGGATATAAATTATTTAATTTAATCCATGTTTAGTTATCACAGAAGTGACAAAATTATCATGCTTCCACAAGGCTCATATTCCTCACTCCTCCTATCTCTGTTATCGATGAACAGTAAGTCACAGCTTTTGCTAACTGAATTGCAAAGTTCCATTTTTAACAATGCAGTACCTTAAGTGCTATTTGGGGAGTGCATCTAAAGGGTTGTTGGGTTTTTTCCCAAAGAAATGAAAAACAAAGAAAACAAAAAAGCACCCCTGCAAGACCACAATTACCTAATTCCATATTGCGGTGAGGGGAGAAAAAAAGTCAGATGATGTTCTCACATAAACTCTCTCATCTCCAGCCCCAAGTCTTATTTACAGTTCCACATAGGTAAGCTAATTATTTATAAGAGACATTGAATCGAAAAAAATTCATATAACATGCAAAGAAGGCTATGGTTTCTCAGCCTTTCAAACCGTAATACTATGAAGGCCCTTCTCGGTGGTGCCAAGCAATTGGAAAGGAGGCAAAGTGCAGAAACTGATGCACAGGAAGTTCCACCTGAATTTGAGGAAGAACTTCTTTACTGTGCAGATGACTGAGCACTGGAACAGAATGTCCAGAGAGGTTGTGGAGTCTCCCTCACAGGAGATACTAAAGAACCGTCTGGACACAATCACACAATCCTGTACAATGTGCTCTAGGTTAACCCTCCTTGAGCAGGGAGGTTGGATCAGATAGCCCACGGTGGGGTCCCTTCCAACCTAAGACATTCTGTGATACGTGGCACAATAAAAAAGCTCCTGTAGTACTAAGGTCCCATTTTGCCCAGAAAATTCCTAGACACTTAAAAGCTGCATTGACAAAATTTAAATATCTTCAAGAGCAAATCATTATTCTGAATACCATTAACAGATACCTTATATTAGAAATCAGAGGACAAAGAAAGAACAAGTACAGTCATAAAACTAAGCTCTCATACCCTAGTATGTACGACTGAGGCTTATGTGAGACAAACACAGTCAATTGATAATTATTTATGAGAGGATTTACATACTGCAGACCTAATCTTGCAATGTTTATTCATGTATAGCTGTAGTCCTTCCAAGTATAGGGCTAATACTGAAGCAGTTTAATTTCACATAATATAAAGCTTAAACTATTAAAAGCTGGTAAGATTTGAATTTTGCTCTACACAAGGCTTGCACTCTTATCATCCTGTAGCACACTTCTGTTCTTCCAGAACATATGCTGAGGATGTAGTTAAGCCAATCTAATGACAAAATGCTGGAAAAAGAAACTCTCCTGTGTTTTCAACCTCTCCCACTCCATTTTTTCCATTTTATTTAATGCAAATGCAACATTCCCCTTCTTACACTGGTATTGGCACTTACCTGACTCCATGATGGTTCAGTAGTCATCAAGACCTGCATTTTTAGATTGTTTTCATTTTTCCTTCCCACACAGTTGCAGTTCCACAGGCAGCTGAACTAAATGCTCATTACTACCAGAAAGCGAAAACATTGTTCATTCCTATTTTTTCCTTTTTTTCCTCTAAGTGTTATTCTCCCATCATCTCTGCCACTAATATGATGCTTCTGTGAACCAAACTAGCTAACAACAAAAGAAATATATTGTCTTCTAACTAGGTATGTTCTTCATTCTTTAACAATTTAAGCTGGGTCATGGGTCCAACAAGCCTGGCATAGAGGTACACAAACAGGAGTAAATCTCCAAAGGGCCTTTTGGCAACCATCAATTATACAGTGCATCCAAGGGAGGCTACTGTTCTGTTTTCTGCCAATCTACCTGCTATATTGGTTTGTGACAAGCATTAATGCTACTGCAAGGTAAATATTAACAGTGAACTGACAAAAGAATGGAGAACAGCATTATCAGTCTCTTTTTCGTTGTGCTGGATTATGAAACCCTTCGCCAGTGGCCCTGCCTGAGGCTAAATTGGCCCAAACAAGCATATTAACAAGGTCTTGCACCAGCCAGATTTGATCTTTTTATAGGCACTGTAATCTTAATACAGTGCTGATGGGTTTTTAAAAATACATATACATGTATAAACACATATCGTTGGTTTTTTATTATTATCTAGGGTGTGTTTGCACCTTTGTCACCTCAAAACACAGAATTAATCATATAGGAAAGTCCACAAAAGCCTGGCTAGAAATTGCAAAGGTCCATTAACATAAGCAGTTCAGCTGCAGGTAATTATAACACAAATTGATATTAGATAGTAATTTGCAGTTTAAGTTCCTAAAATTTAGAAGTGATATGGTTAAAGATTACCTTCTACATATGCAGTTACAATGCTGTCCTTGAGTACCAGAGCATAACCAAGTCCTTATTCACACAGTTTTCCTTACAGTTTAAAAATAACTTTAAAATATTTGTGTCTATAAGCTTCACTTAGTAGGTTTGAAATATCTTCTGCAATTACACTTCTGACTTCTTTCAGGATTTGGATACCTGAAAAAACTACTACATAATCATGCAGTTATATCAATGATAGCATAACTTTGGTCTTATTTAGAAGAGCCATTCAAGATCTCTCTCCTCCTCTCTTCTTTCCCTCAACCTACATTTTGTCTCTCAAACTACCACAGAAATTTAAGAATGTTTTCCATAATACATTGATTTATAAGTACTTTTCCAGAGCACTTTGTTATGAAGCATGCAAATACAGTACCTGAAATCAATTGCATTGAGTCCCAACAGCATACCAGCAAGCATATTTGCTTCTTCACCAAGAACAATTGCTCCATCTTCATAAAATCTCCTTCAATAAAAAAGAAATTAGTTCAGCTAATACCATTTTCTCTCAAATAATAATGATAATGTTTTTCACATCTAACAGAAAACTGAAGAAGTCCAGTTTAAATAAAAACCATTTGTGAACCCCACAGGCATTCATATTTCAAATAATGTAAACTAATAGACTTCATAGCACAAAACACCACAATCTTAGAGCACATAAAAATTTACACAGAAGCAAAAATAATTTTCAATATTAGTCCTAAGAAAGAGAATAGGATGGATAAAATACAAAGAAAATTATGAAGAATATTTACTTTATATGAAGGTATATTACCTTACCTCTAAAAGGAAGAATTTGTGTCACATACATAAAGAAATAATGATTCCATCACATGAAAAGAAGTTCTCTCTCACAATTGTATTTGCAGGTTCTTTTAAAGTTCAATATTCAATTTCATTCTAAGTAGTTGATCACTTTTTAAAAAATATTTTCATAAATCAGCTATTTTTCTGGTAGTTTACCTTTTCTTAAAATACTGCATGCTGGGAAGATGCATACTGAAAGGTCACCAGAATTCACCTGAGAATTATGTGTGGCAAGAGGGAAACCAAGAGCTGTTCAGTATCAAAGGCAATCTTGAAACGTCACTTACTAAGAACTGAGATGCACAGTTACATTCTAGCAATGGATGAGTGCAAGAAGGAGCCAGATTACTGAATACAACCTATGTTTCAGACAAATGCCAGCAACCCTGCCCTTCCAAAAGCTCCATCTGTTTTAAGACCTGCATGAAAGCTTCTGGATGGTTCAGAGGGCTCCAGCTGGCTCCATGGTGAACATCCAGAAAACACAGGTTTTGAGGCACAACACCAGAAACTGAATTGTGTTATAATACATGCTGTGAGAAGTCCCACTTTTGCAGTCTTGTAACAGACACCCATTCACTATAAGGAGACGAGTTGTCCAAGATCTTGGATGTTCTCAGTAGAAGCAAGAAATCCATAAGACTTCCTCTCAGAAGACAGAGATTATAGTCCTGATACTGACACTAGGATATACAAACTCAGCTCTCTATCCTCTTACTTCAGGAAGGGCACTAAGAGGCTAAACCAGCACTGGCTGAGCCAGAGTGCTGAGCTAGATGGACTCTACAGTCTGATTCAGCACAGTGACTCTTATTTGTGAACAAATAGCAGTGCCCCCAGTACATGCAGACTATCAGTCATTTCACTGGCATTTGTAAAATCACTGCCAGGTACCAATCTACACCACGTTCTTGTAAAATGATGCCTAGGAAGAACTCACACAAAAAAGACAGGGCACACCTTCAATGGCAAGATGCACAAGTTAGCCTGGCAGTGCCAGTGTTACTTACTACAGCTGCAGTAATCTAGTCAAACCAACAGTCCCCTCAGAAAGCCCACAAATCTTCATTCAGTGCTAAACACTTGACATCTCACAACACAAGTCTGCGATAACTTAAGAGTCTGAGCAATTCATTAGCAAAATAATTTTGTGCCATGCTTAATTCAACCCCTCTGCCAAGTGTAATATGCACATTCAGCACTAATAATGTGCTGCTTCGTTAAAGTACTAGCCCTGGGATCAGGCATCTAAACACAACAGTGAGGTTTAAAAAGAGCTATAGGTATCATAGATGAATCGCATATTCTACAAACATGTATAACACAAGAAAAGTATAGTTTATACAAATAATAAATAAATATGCATACAGTAAAATATATGATTTAAAATGCTAAATACATGATGCAAAGCATCACCAAAAAAAAAAAAATCAGATCAGTTATTAGGTATCTGAATTTCCACATGGGAAAAGAGAATATGTCCATTGTTGCTAGTGGCTTTGAAATCCACACAACCAAAACCTGAGAATGTAATTTTAATTTCCATTAGATGTATTTAAAGTATTACTTCAAAAGAAACTTTGCACTTACTATGTTTGGAATGCAAGAGAGGTTGTTTCCAAAAGCTATACCACTGAAAGAACATTCAAATATATTAAACATTAACATGTTCCAATAAATGAATTTGAAACTGCTAATCAAATAAGACCATTGTTATCCACTAACAAACTACACTACCAAAACAGGGACAAAGAATGTACTTCTTAGCTACGTAATTTGTGACCCTACTCTTCCTAGCCATCTCCCCCTCAAAAAACCCATGTGACTTTTTAGTCTGAGGCAGCATGAGTAAATCTTTTCCAGAAGTCTTCGTTTTATGTGCTTCTTGTCTACAATGAATGCAAGCAAATCTGGGTAAATAAGACAAGGTTTTGAAACTGCAATGAAATGGGATGTTTACCTATTTGTGTTTCAAAGTTAGCTTAATACTGGCAAAATATATGGAGATCTCTGGACAAATAATATTAAAACAGAAATAATACTCTAAATGAACAGAAGTCTTTACAGAGAAAATTCTTACTGTTTTAATAGCCCGTTTAGTATGTCTAAATTTTAGAGTTCAACATAAAAGTACCAAAACATGTTACAGATTCACTTGTATTCAGATGGCTTCATCATAAATCTGTAAGACATACTCATTATGAGATAAAATACCATCTAATAATCACATTCTCCAAAACTGTCAGAGTATTTTCTATAACAAAGCATATTCTCATCCCTGTTTTTATCATTAGAAGTTACAACAAAAATCTGTTATACATTTTTCTTATTATATCAAGAATCTCAGCTATGCCTGATCGCTAATTCTGCTATTCTATATTTCTCAAGGCTTTCTATCAACCATACCTAATTTGGAAAGGAATACTACATCTATCCTTACAACACCACAATTTCAGATTTAGTTCCTACTTTAAAGAGGTTTTCTTCGCTTTTGACTTTTCAAGAATTCCAGGCTTATTTTCACATTTTTAAAACCACAAAAAGATTTTCAATTTTGCAGTTTTACCCATGCTAAAACCAAATTGATACCAATTCTAGATATTTTTTACTAGGTTACAGGTCTTTTATTAATGACATCCTTTACTATACAAATCAAGTGCACCATTCACTTCCAAATGTAAGTCTCTCACTTAAACAACATTTACTAAAACATTGCAAAAATAAAATTCTTACAGACCTGGTTGTTTTGAAGTCTCTCAGAGCTGTGGAAATGTATTCAGACAAATGTTTTTCCATAAGTGCTACTCTGATCCATGCTCGACCCTGCAAGACAAAACAGATATCAAATATTTAAGCATTATAGAAAGAAACAGTTTTACAATCTGAAAACTAATATCATTGGTTTACCTGAATAAATACCTGATAACAAAACTACCAATGAACAGAAACCTCAGTAGGAGTACATTAGGATGTACTCCATTATAGCCATAATGAAAATAGAAAATGCATTCTTGCAAGGACACAAAGTTTATTGTGAAATAAAGTGATCCAAAATTTTAAGGAAGGGGTGGAAGGACTTTTCTTTAATTATATGCACCAGCCTTTTGAAAAGATCATGTATGTGAGAAGCAGCAGATCATGGCAGAAAGTTTTTCATTTTAAAGTCAACAGTATTGGATGCATCCAGTTAGTTCTACCATAAAGCAGCAGTACCTTGCCCTCAAAGTGATTCTCTGTTCATTCAAATATTTCTGGAATTTATATTAAAAAATGAGTTGTGCAATATTTTTTCCCTTCAGTAACAACATCGTTATAGAAGGTGCACATAAAATACAGACATGAAATCAAATCCAAGAGGCCTAAATCTTGTCCAAAAGCAAAACTTAACATGAACAGTTCCACAAACAACAGCAATAACTTTAAAAAACCCTTAGGAAAGTATGTTGTGCTGTGTTTGCAGGTCTAGTGCACAGGACTGTAGTTTACAAGAGGGAGATATTTCAATGGCTGCCACAGTTATGTCTGTTTGTTTGAGAACACCAGGAAAATTTCTTGTAACCCATATAAACTAACAAATACTTATATAAGTAGTAAGATGTCTTCATGCTTAATATATTGATGCTTATTGGCATCTAGCTGAATATCACTACAAACATTCTACCAGAACCAGTAGTATAATCCCACTTCAGGGTGATCTAACTGTGGCCTTCCAGCACCTCTAGGGAGCCTACAAGAAAGATGGAGACTTTTTACAAAAGCATGTAGTGACAGGACAAGGGGGAGTAGCTTCAAGCTAAAAGAGAGTAGAAAGATGTCACTGCCCACAGAAAGAGTGCTGGAACTAGATGGTCTTCAAGATCTCTTCCAACTCAAATCATTCCATGACACTACGAAATGCTAAATAAAATTGCTTTCATAAATATCAATAAGCACAGCAAAAAATTTAACACAGAGCGCACTAAAATTAAAAGGACATTTACCTGGATATCTGCCTTTACGTAGTATTTGTTTAGAACATGACTGAAACCATCAAACCGATGCTGCAGCTTAGCTAAGGACTAAATCCTACACACCTTCAGTGAAAGCAGAGCCAACTAGCACTGGCAAACCCCTGCTGACAGCTTCCAGGCTGAGGGGAACACTTATAGGACCTCCAGTCAAACTGATGCACATGACGGGTACACACATGCACATGTTGACATGCTCTCCGTCTTTTCAGATCCAGACATCCAAAATACTCCTTTAAAAAAACTGAACACCATTCTCCACACTCACTGCACAAATTAGCTTCTCTGTCTATTATTTGGCATGAAGTATTCCACAGAGTAAAAGAAAGTTTTAACTTATTTATAAGAATAGTTCAGAAAATAACTTTGCATCATACTATCTACTGAATTTAAATATTCATACCTATTAAAATCTCAGAATTCAGAAAGACCTCTAAAACAAATCTTAAGAGCTGATCTGTTAGTGCATAAATTCCATATGAAGTAAAATTATTAGAAGGGAAAAGAAAAAAAAATCACCCCATTTCTACAATGTTAATCTTTCTTAGGCATGTCCATAGGAACTTAATTTCCCCTAACATACTGTATTTTCAAAAAATTATGTAAGGTAAAAAATGTGAGGACACTAATTTTATAATATAATACAATCACTGAACAGAGAATTTGAGAATTTTTTCTAATGAGTAACAAATTCTAAAGGAAACACCTTCCAATTTAAAAGAGGGGCTTTTAAAAGCAAATATTTACCAGGCACATACAAAAAAAGTATTTCAAAAAATGAAAAAATTTACAGAGTAAGCTAAGTACTATGCTTTTTTAACAAGTATAGAAATGTCATAGCAATGTAATAAAAAAGTCACTTTAGCCTTTCTCTCCCCTACCTTAGCTCTAGAAGAACCGACATTCTCCATGTTCTCAATACTGCAGATGCAATTGTGAGACACTTTTCGGCAAGCTACGCGAATGTAGTCCCAGAAACTACGAGGACTTTCATAGCCGAACCAGGTGATCTGACCTTAAATCAAAATACAAGACACATCAAGATTTATGAACCTCCCTCTCTGCTTATTGGAGATAAACAGAATTAAGTACTCCCCTATATGTAGCCTGTACTGAAAGGATTTTATACAAACAAGTCCATGAACTCCTACTGAAAACTGGCTCACAGATGTCAAAAAGTTGCATTACGCAGCTTAATCTGGTTTGAAAGTGATGCACAAAGAGAAGTTTCAGGATTTTGTGTATATCTATATATATATGCATTTCCTTGATTTTTCTCTTGTTAGTATGCTAAAATATTACTCAAGAGTCCTTCACAGGACTCTTCAATCACAAGAGCACAAACTTGTGACTTAAAAATATAAGGCAAGAAGTATTTATCCTATTTGTTTTAGCCAATGCATATATTTCACTAATACAGTCAAGTAGAGAGAGTTTTGTTCTTTTAAAAANAATATATATATATATATATATATATATATATAAAATACCACTTTGCTGTGGTAGTGTTACCCTTATTTTAGGAGCAGACTGGATTTTTACAAAATGTGCTTTCATTTGAAGAGAAGCTTATGCATAAACAAAAAAATTTTGTAGTCACAATTTCTTTTGAGTATACACAGAACATTCCTTCAGAAGCTGAGCAAAATTAATTAAGCAAATCATTACCCCTTCTGCAACTACACTCAAAATCCTTCAGATTGCTTCCAGTCTGCAATGTACTGCACTTAGAAAATGAAAGGCAGAACTACATAGGATTTGCAACATTTCCACACAAATTTAATTTCATTAGAGGCACAATAGTTCACACCTGTTTTTCAGAGAGAACAGCACACTGTTTTCACTTTGGACATACCTGCAAACAGGTATGGAACAAGTAAGGTGAACATTACCCTCTGGTGACTACCAGCATTGCTACACGCAAAACCTTGTCTCCATATAAAATGAGATATTTTAAAGCTAATATTATCTTATTTCAAGTCTTGAGTTGCAGTTCTAAAGCTTTACTAATGTATCAGAAAGACTTCTAACTTTTTCTGTAGAAAGCTCAGATTTCAAGAAAGAATACATGAGTGATACTGCAAATCATATATCCTGAAAATAAAATCCCAAATATGCAATTTTATCTGACATGACTGGACTTAGCTCTAAGCATAGCAAAAGTAGTGTCAAAGATCTGTCCCCAATGATCTGAAGAAATTCAAGTGGCAGGTTCTTCTTCCCCTAGAGGGTGCATGTAACTTGACTTTAGGGTCCATCTGCTTACTTCACCACAGATATATTTATTAAATTCAAAGCATGATATTAGCCTTAAAAAAATCCAAACAAATGCATAAGCAGGATGAATTAATATATAGTACTCAATACGCCAAAGAAAAAATAAAATTTCAAGGTGCTTCAGTTACTTTAGTTTTAGATCTTCTCAGCTCTAAGGACTAAAATAAAACAACTTCCACAAAGTAAGTGCTTTTAAAAATTTACTATTTTTATTGAAATGCCAAGTGTAGTGGACAGCAACAAAAATTCAACAGTATTTTAACAACAAGAAAAGCTACAGATATTTTTCATATTCTTCACCAAATCAAAAATATTTCTGCCCTAAGGATTCCACCTGCAAAATTAAATGCAGTTAAGAGTGTGAAGATGATTTTGTATCAGCAATTCCAGTTCTAACTAATAAAGGCAAGCATATGTTATATTAACTTTTGTGGCGTTTTTCAAACTATCTTTAGGGCAGAATATATTCAGCAAAAAACAGTTTCAATTCAGATTTCTGAAGTTGCTAAGGCAAGACAATTCCTTTTACAAATAACCACCTAAAAAAGACAGAGTCATTTAAAAAAACCCAACCCTTTACAACAGAAATACATACCAGCATACAACACTTATTTGGCTTACACTAATCAACAAAGCCAGCTGGCCATATTCAACATACTCTGATGTAACAGTGGGCTCCCATCTCACTCCATCTCTGCTAGAGGGTACAACAGGTTTCAGACTTCAGTAGGAATTTTCTTCACTTGAAACTCACAGCCAGCTCAGCACTTTTTGTGAACCAAGGACTCCTGTATTTCACTATTCTGTCCCTACACCTTTAAACCTTGCCCACACTCTCATAATTAACATAACCTGAAAAAAACTTTTCTCAACATATCTATACACAGAAAAATGCTGGAAAAGACTGACTGAGAATAGTGAGAATGTACTTTTAGAAACACTAAATAAGATATTTATTAAACTGTATGTTCACTAAAATTTTAAAAGTCTTCAGCATGTGAAATTCTATTTGTTCCTCAAAGCACTCAATGCACACAGCCATGAGAACTCTCAGGAATGAGGAATGAAATATCTCCCACTGCTCAGCACTTGTCAGGCTGTGGCTGCAGTATTGTGTCCAGTTCTGATCTCTACAATTCAAGGACAGGATCAGATTGGAGAGCATCCAAAGGAGGATCACAAAGATGTTCAAAGGGCTGTTGAACCTATCCCATGAGGAAAGACTGAAGGCATTAGGTTTTTTCTCTCTAGGGAAGAGAAGGCTCAGTGGGGGAACTCATCACAGTATTCCAGTATTTAAAGAGGGTGAAGGCTTCCTCTTTACAAAGAGCCATACAGAAGACAAAAGGCAACAAGTACAAGTTGCACTGGGAGAGGTTTCATCCCAAGAAAGAAATTTTTTACAATAAGAACCAAAATTCACTGGAACAACATCCCCAGTCATGTGCTAGAGTTTGCAACACTGAAAGTTTTCAATTTGTGATTGTACAGGGTGCCAGATATTCCCATCTAGACTTCCTTTCCCACAAATTACTGGGCCAGATGATCATTCAAGGATCCTTCCAACCTGGGCTATTCTATGATTTCAGAATAATATCTAAATTTTTAAAGGTCTTAATAAAATTGAAAGCTAATTTTAGTACAGAATTTACATTCTGTCAAAGTACTTCTTAAGGAAAGAGGAAGTTTCTCAGGAAGTACAAAGGACAAACAGCATGTGGTCTTTGCCATGAAGTTCATATGTCATCAGAAGATGCAGAAGCTGACAGCCATTCCAACAGAAATGATGTTGGTTTTGTCAGCCAAACAAAATTGTTAGTTAATCTTGGAAGCTGCATGTGTAATACTAAACATTGTTCAAATTAATTCCATTCTTATCCACAGAAATGGAAAGCAAATAGAAATAATATTGTGATTTTTTTACTTTCACCACATTTTTGCATACTGCTGCACACCTACTTTTATCAACCCATTTCTGTTCTGACAACCAGATACAAACATCCACAGTTATCACAGAACGTTTTCGTGCCCAAGAAATTCTTCACAAATAAGAGTAAACAGTTTGATCCCTACTCAATCACAGCCCAATTTAATTTACAAAGTTCCACAGTCGCAAAGAAGTAATGACTAGG
Organism: Dasyornis broadbenti; assembly: GCA_013397935.1. Classification (NCBI taxonomy): domain Eukaryota; kingdom Metazoa; phylum Chordata; class Aves; order Passeriformes; family Dasyornithidae; genus Dasyornis; species Dasyornis broadbenti. The sequence continues at coordinate 595,774 of VZRN01000405.1, forward strand.
ATGCTCTAAGGTACAGGTAGATCTCCCTATATTATTTAGCTCGCAGCAAATTTTTCTATCTTGCATAAAGTATGTTTTAGTACAACTTGTTGCAATAAGATGGCATGATAGTCCTTTGACGAATTTCTGTGATACCTACTCTTATTTTGGGCCTACAGAATGGGTCATTAAATATTTACAATAGTTCATAAACACAGTCCTCCAAGAAAATTATATATTCATTTATGATTTTTCTCCATACATAAGAAAGAAGAATGAACTAAATAACAAATTACACATGTTTCTTCTTAGTCAAAAACAGTAATGGGTCACTATGTGTGTATAGATATTAAATATAGTAATAAAAGCTATTCTCCTAATAGCATTATTGCACCAAATAAAGCGCTACCCCAGCTATATGTTTAGTTTGTCTTTTTCATGATAGTGCCTTTAGTTCCTATATCCTTAACCTACCTTTTTCACTTCCATATCACCTGGTGACACTCGTTTCTCTCAGAATGAAGAACATTTAAAGCTGCATTTTACTTACTCAAAGAACTCCTAAAATTTGGGAGTAACATAGATTGGAAAAGGACAAGCATCCTACATGGACAACCCTAGCAGAAGCTTTTGACATGTTTATAATGCCTCCTAAACATACAGGAAAATAGGCACACGAAGTTGTGAAAGTGTCAGAATAGTATGGTACAGCGTACTGTTTTGTGTCATCATGGTGGCAAATGCAAGTAACTGCACAGATGACAAGTATGCTCACTGTAACCATGATATGCAAAATACACACAAGTCCCAAGGAAGATGCACTAGATACATTCATACACCATTTCTAAACATGCACACTGGATAGCAGTTTGGATATTAAAAAATTTTGCTGTAAAGGATATTACACTGAAAACATAGTAAGTCAGCAAATACATCCAGGAGGCTTGTTTTCAGAGATATGTATGAGATGACGGCCATAGACATCTACAATAGTTATTCATGTTTTTCAGTACTAACTCACTTAACACTAATTTAAAGTGATAGGAAAAGGCAGAAAATAATACAGCCTAGTGATATATTAAAGACAAAATACACATCACTTTGAAATTACCTCAGGTTTTAAATCAGCTTGGATATACCTAAGATCAAATCCCAAGTACTGTTGCTGAACACTTTTCATGTCCCTACCTTTTCTGCACTAACTATATATACTTAGCTGATCTGATAAAAAGGACACTTACAGGAAATACACCTGAAAAATCCGCAGTCAGAAATGAAAACAAGAAACCACGCCGATGACTACAAGATACTGCTTCATGAAAAAAATTCCAAACAACTATCTGAGAAGAAAACAGCTCCTGAAATGATTTACCTTGCCTTAAAGATTATCAAACACATACACATTTGACACAAATTTTTTAAATCCCTTTCAGGACTATTAGTCTTACTTGGTGCAGAGACCTTCAAATACATTGCCTCTGTATCCCCCCAGAACAACACTTAATCTCTGCTGTATTATAAAACCATGAGTATTCGTATTGCTAAGAAGGAACAAAAGAGTAATTTGTCACTCATCTTTTTTTCTGTTACTTCTTCTCTCCTACCTTTTTAAGATCTTCAACTGCCCTGTCCAGTAGTATCATATCTTGTCAGCAGGGATGCCACACAGTCTACTTTAATGACAAGAAGAATACATGCTTTATAACCTCCTCATTACAATCTTTGGTCTACTCTACATTCTCAATAAATCCAGCACTTGTAGGAAGTACCAGGTATACTGCACATGCAGTATTACACGCTAGACGGAAATAGCTCTCGGCTTGCTAGAGCATAAGGCAGTCAATGGCTTGCAATCCCTGCAAAGGCAGTTAATACAGCTTGCTCAAACTCTCTCTTCCTTACAGCAATTCAGATTGCTTCTACTGTCAACAGTGGCCTATACCTGACTGCTTCTTATTGGCATCAGTGTACATGTAGCTGTAAGGTAGTGCCATAGCATATCATGTTATCTTTTTTGGAACTATTTCGGTGCCATATGTGCCAAGTCTTCTGTACCACATGAACAGATGCCTATATTCAAGCAGCATTCACCGATCTCCGTTGTGTGAGCTGGTTTGTTTCTGCCAATCTTATTTTGTTACTAAGCAAATACCCACATCTAAAATATTCTTTAAAAATGAGCAGCGGGGCTAAAAAAGTACATTCATGGGGAAAGTCATCAGTTTTCTGCCTGTTTGACTTCTTGGTCTGGCTCACTACAGGAACCCATGAAGACCACCGCCAGGAAAGGGAAGCACAAAGTGAAAGCTGGGCAGTGGTGGGGTATAAAAATCTATAGCAAACTGCACTGAGTTTAAGAAATATCATGGAGATTTTCATTACAACTTGACAATGTCATGAGTCATCTGTACCAGCCCTATTTTGAGCAAGAGGTTGGACTGGATAACATTCTAAGAAACTTTCCAAACTTAATTCTTCAATGAGAGTGAATGTAAACAAACAAATCAACAAACAACTCATGGTGGTTAAATTAAAAATGCTATTTCACAACCCATTTGCTACTGGGAGCTGGTTACATCAGATCAGGTAGCTATCAAAAATCCATTTTACATGGTGCTTGTGTTGCTACAATGAGCATTTTTACCAAAACATCTAGGAAGATGAGGTTTGGAGAACTACTATGTCAGAATTCTTAATTTCAATGGTTTTAGAAAAAGCATAAAATTTTAATCCCTGTAGTTGAACTCTTTTCCCCTTAAAATACCTGTCCTTCTTCCTGTGATTTTATCTGTGGGTTTTTTTGTCTGGATCCTAACTAAGCATGAAACCAATAATCAGAAACAGTCACTGTATTCCGTCAAGACTATGCTTTTCTCCTTAAAAATACATTAAATTTAATGTCAGAAAAGAGTTACCAGTAAAAGTTTTCTAATAAAAGTAAACTTCATACTTTACATACTTTACAACACAAAGCACTTTTTTTTTATTCTTCCTTCCTCACCCAGTACTTCCAAAGGAAACTAAGGACTGTTGTTTGCCATGGCCTTAAGAAAGTAAAACTCTATATACTTAAACTCTCAAATCTGGATCATCCGTTTAACTACACTGCCACGGGATTATCCTGACAACTTTGATACAACAAAGCTATTTACCTTACCATCAGATCAAATACATTCTGCCAGTTTCAAAACACTTTATATAACCCACCACAAACATCAGTCTGCTGTTAGTGTGTTCCTGCTGACACAAAGTATGCAGTCAGAATATATTAGTCAATTCCATTAATAAAATAAAACTTTTTCAAGCCTTGAGTTGTATAATATATGCATTCTTAAAATTTGAAGTGCAATGGTACATTTCTTATCTCAATTTCTGTTTTATTATTTAAAAATTTGAAAGAATTTTAACACAGTCAATGAGCTTATTACCAAAATATTTCCTGCTTGCAACACAATCCACAATTTAATTCTGCAAACTTAGAAAACCATACTAGCAATTACAAGGGGAAGACTGAAACAACAATTTAGCTACTTGAATTTCTCTATTTCTTACTTGAAATAACTTTTTACTTGCAAATTCCATTTGCCGACCTGTCAAGGCTGCTTCTCTGTACCACCTATCCTGAATAAACGACTGTGAAGCAAAAGAATGTTGAGGGAGAAAAAAAAAATTATGACTTTTGCTCAAACATCACTGAAGCTGAGGGAGAAGGAGAAAACAGAGCAATTTCCCTGCATTCAAGCTGCTAAGTACCCATAATCACTCCAAAAATCTTTGTCACAATGTGACAAACTCTGTTTCTATCCCACTGTGCGACTTTTTTTTCTCCTCTGACAGAACCACAGCAGGTAGTAATTGTGCTACTCAAATGTCAGCCTACACAGAATACTGTTCACAAAGTTTAGTTATGAATATTAAAAAGTATGAAAAGGAGTAGATTGTCATATTACACATCTATATTTAGGTGATTATGATGTTCTTCATAACCCTCAAACCATTTCAGAAACTGTACACAGAACTGAGAAATGAGAATATGCTTCCAAAGTCCTCTTCTAGTGACTGCTACTGCTAAGGCACACTCTGTTCCTTGAGCAAAGCAGTTTCCTCTAGAACAATTGGAAAATGCAAACAGGCATTATCTGGAATTAAAACATCTGACTTGATACAAGAAGAAAATCAACAACTGACCTTTCTCAAAGCAATTTAATCCACGACATTCCAGTAGCAAAACCAGCTTCACTAAAGGGTGGGGCAATAGAATGAAAGGACCTAACCACAGTATCTGGAAAAAAAGGCAACAAAAGCAGGGAAGGGAGAAAGAAAAGGGAGCAGCACCACAGATATGCTCTCTGTAGCTTGTATTAAAGCAGATAACACAATTGTCTTTCAGACTCTTAGAGGACAGCCTTATCATTAAGCAGAAAAGCAGACAGAGCTCAGCACCATGGCAACATTCACTTGCTTAATTACCAGCCCAGAAGGCTTCCAACAAGATTATTGGAAACGTGTTTCATAAAAACAGTTCCTTTCACTTTTCCATAGTAATGCAAAAACCACCAGGAAGGTAACAGCAACAGGACAGAGACACAAAGAAAGGCAATGCTTTCATTCAGCACCAAGGAGTTTGTACAGATGTACAGCAGTTTTGCATAAACAAATTCTCATGTCAAAATCATCAACAGTAAGGAAGGTAATTAACATACCTTTTAGTCGATGACTTAGAATCTGTTCCAGAATAGCTGCAAAATTATTAAATTCAGGGGAAGTATCGTCAATAGTTTCAAAACATGAACGGTCAATCAGAGTCTTGACTGAAAACCTAGAGCAAAGGTAGAGGACAATCATAAATTATATGGATAATTAGTGGTCCTCTATAGCAGGGCAGTAGTTTTTATAAACCAGAAGAGCAAGGAACCAGAAACCACCTTGTTGATTTCAAGTGCAGTCAGAGTATTGTGAACACACAAAACATTCGGATATAGTCTGGAAGTACAATCATCATTGCTGGTCTTAGGCATAAAGCCTTAAAAAAGGAAAAAAAACCAAAAATCCCTACGCTTTTCACATAGAAATAAGCTAATTATTTTTCTCTTCTCTAAACTCTTTTAATGAAGTTGTAGAAAAACAAGCAAAGCAACCAACACCAGTTTCTCTTTGTAATCCTAAGCATAATCATATTTTGCTTGACATTTTGTCAGTGCTCTTTTTACTCCCAAAATGCATGTCCAAGAATCTGAAGTATAAACTTTATCCAATTATGAGAACACTGCAATTTCATCCTAATGCAAAAATAATGCAGACATATAATAAAACAATGAAATTTTTTATGCATTGTTAACTCTGCATTCACTTAGGCTGATTTCCCTGTGAATGGGGGTAATCCTTATTCAGCACTATATTACTTCATTATTATGCTAGACAAGCTTTCAATTTAAATGCTCTAACATTTAAAACTGGAAAAGCTGAATAAAGTCACTGCAAAAAGAAGACAAGATGTAACTAGTCAACCGGCCAGTCTGCTGTGTTTAGTTACACCTACATTTATACAAATTTATTTTTATTCAGAGGATAGCCTAAAACCTCAACAAACATGATAAAAAATTACTTTTCTTTTGCCTCATAATTTTAATCATAATCCAATTTTCTTTTCCTTTCCGCAACTTGTTCTTCAGTTTTCAAGACAAATTCCGTATGTTCTCAAATTTAAAAGTATTAAATTTGAAGCATTGACTATGGTTTTTTGCAACAATCTTGTTTGTATTAACAGAACTATAGTAGAGCCTGAGAAGACAGTTTTCACAACACCCAAACCTCAACAGTAGCAACTTAGCATGTTCTCACTCTGCCTGCTCATCCCAGATCCTGTACCTGAGCACACCGGCTTCCTCAGTTTTGCCATTTCTACTTTTTATGTGGCTCACTATGAACTGTTCTAGATTTTCAGTACTGGAAAGGAGGGGTGAAGTGACTCTTAAATATGGATACATTCATGATAGGTATCCTTCACAGCATGTCAACACAAGCAGTTCTATGGCATAGCTGCAGAAGCAGAACAGCATACAGGCATGGGCAGGAATGAAACTCCTTACACCTGTACTACTTTCAAATGCTCTGTACTACAGAAATAACTGCCTCCTTACTGGAGTCAGCACAGCCTTCTGATACACAAAATTAATATGCTCAGACTGAATTGAAACACAGCTCAAGAGTTTCCACTCAATTATGTTTTACTCAGTAAACTTCTCAATAAAGACTCCCTATTTTACCTTTCCTGCAGGCTTCTATTGTTGTAATGTTTTTGGCAGGACAGGAATTAGGAGTGAATTAGGGTGGGGGAGGAAGCTTCTCCTGCAGTGCCAAGTAATGACTCAGTTTTGAACTCCTCCACATTTTTAACCAATTTTGAGTAAGTGAGAGACATGCATGCCCACCAGTTAACTGCTATGACTCCTCTAATGGCAGAACTTATCGCTTCCTCAAAGCTATACCAGTGCTGTGAAATTTCTGATAAAAAAAACCTTCATTTTGAAAAACAAATGCCTATAGCAATGTCATGACTAAGTCAATATTAACTGTAACAAGAGGACTCCTCCCACACCATGCAGGTCTGAAAAAGAGAATGTGCAGCACATCACTCAGTCACAGATAAATACACCAGATAGTGAGGTAGCAAGTGTGGTGTACTGCCCTGTATACAGGAATATCATCTTAAAACTCAGAGATATGATCATTCATACACTGCAAAACAAAGTAGAGTACAATATATAGCTATGCCTATTTTTCCTGTATTCAATGTCATACTTAAAAGTTCACTAATTAATATTGTATGGGATACCTATTTGGAAATGGAGATATATTCAAGAAGAAACACTTATGAGCAATTTCACATACACTTCTAAAAATCAGAGATAAGAAATTTATTTTATTTTTTAAGCACTCTGCAATTCAACTAAAGAAAAAAAATCTAGTTTTTAAGGAAACAATTTTTTATATATGTAGGGTCTGATTATAAAAGACCGCCTAAGAGCTCATCATCAATAAAGGTGTTCAAGTGTGCATATTACTTTCACCACATACTCCACAGAAATGTTAATTTTCATCTCTCTACTCTACCATTTCACAAAAAACCTAAACCTTTATAGTTAAGTTTGGTTAAATTGGCTCTTAGAAGTACTTTCATGAAGTGCAAGTATGTACACCTTACTTCCATAGACCAGGAAGGTAACAGTGTTACCAAGCAAAATTTGATTCACTAGAAATATATTTTTGAGATTTAAAAAAAAAAAACAACTCTTAGGCAAATACTTGTGTGTTGCCTTTTTTCCTCCAAATACTACAAAGAGGCAAACATATATTTAAGTGCAAGTTAAAACTCATAAGTACACTTTGCATGTTAGATATTCACACTTTGCCATGTTTACTATGCAGATTGGAAAAAGGATTTAAGGTATATAGAAGTTTTGCCTTTGAAAAGAGGTTACACTGCAAGCATTAGGTAAGCTATTCTCCTCAGTCATGAATGAAGCCTCATGTGCTGTTTCCAGTGTATGGCTCCCCTGACCAGAAAGTCCATGCTCTTGCACAGTTATGTGGAGCCACATGGGGACTGAAAGTCAAAAAATAAAAGGTCAAGTCTAAAGTACACAAGAGTTATGAAGAAAAAATGTCCAAATAGGCAGACCTGGAGTTGTTTCCTTGGTTCCCTTTATTGTTCCCAACTTCACAGAATCTGTAAGGTTGGAAAAGACCTTTAAGATCATGGAGTCCAACCGCTGACCAACTGTTAACCCAATGGTGCCAAGTCCACCACTAAACCATGTCCCCAAGTGCCACATCCACACTTTTTTGGAATGCTTCCATGGATGGTGATTCCACCACTTCCCTGAGCATTCTGTTCCAGTGCCTGAGCACCCTTACCACAAAGAAATTTTTCTAAATATCCAATCTAAACCTCCCTGATGCAACTTGAGGCTTTTTTCTCTCATCCTGCCACTTGCTACCAGGGAAAAGAGCTCAAGCACCACTTCACTCCATCTTTTCTCCACTGGCTTGCCACAGCAGCACTGCACTCCAGAGCAACAGTCTACCTACACATCAGAGGTTAACTTTTTAGTAGACTGTAAGAGCAGATGAGTAATGTAGCTCCTGTTGCTATAACACCTGTTGATTCAAGACTCTTTTAAAAAAATGTCTTTTATCCAATCACTTCCCATTGTGTTACTGCAACAACTTTTACTCCCCAACTTTTGTTGGGTTTGTTCTTTTTAATACAGTAATTGCCAGTGGAGAGATTCCAATACCATTGTTTCTAAATGACCTTCATGAACTCCGATGTTTTTGGATTCTTACACATTCTTCTCTGTCACAACTCTACTCTCACTTGAGCCAAAGAGAAGATGCAGAAATCTTCAACCTTAAAAAGACCTTCTGAATTACGTAAGATGGAGACATTCTTGAATAAGAAAGACTTCAGCTTTCTGGGGTAGGTTCTTCCACTGTTTTGCAAGATGCACAAGAAAGTCTCCCAAGTTTCTTGAATAACTCCAAACCAAAGCCAAACCTTTGTGGATACATCCCACATCTATAGGCTTATTTCTGAAACAGCAACAAGCCTCTAACAAAAAAATCAAACAAGCAGGAAATCAGACTGCTGTATGAATCTGCCCCTTTTCATTGTAAGATTCTGCACCTCCTTTTAAGTTTTCAAAGGAATGAAAGGACTTTGCCAAGTTTATTTAGGTTGCAATTTGGAAAATGTCATTAAAATGCTATTTTAAAGAATACAAACTATTACTATAGAAAAATCCCTAAAACTATAAAGTAATATCCCTTATGCTTAACATGTCTTGGACGTGAAACCAGACAGTTCAGCTAAGGGTCAATGTAACTGCAACAGGTCTTACACGTATTAGCAAAATCACTGTTTTAAAAATTTGTTTCTTAACAGTTGTTCAATTCTGTGTCAACATTCTGCATTTAAGCTATGAACATCACTTGCAAGGCCTGTCTCAGTTGTTCTGTATCTATATGGATCTTTGATCTATGAATCCTATCGAAGACTAGATTAAAACAAGTCGAACAATCTATAACTAGTACAAAATTTCAGTGCCACTTATTGGAAAATGAAAGGGATCAAACTTAAGGGAAAACAGGAAGGGAATATGTACTACTTACTCAAAAAAAATCCTAATAATTATTCCAATTGAAATCATGGCTGAGAAGTTACAAAAACATGTATTTTCACATGCAATTGGTTTATGGAACTTCAGTATCTATGTCACTTTCCATGGCTACAGTGACATTCAACATTTCAGTGGAAACAAAACGTTCCTTCCAAAACTGTAAATATAAGAAACTACCCACATCTGCAGGAGAAGTTAGATATCATCACTCTAAGAAAAGATGAAAATCTTAAAGTCTGGTCTAAATATTAAGTAAAAATATGCTAAATTGAAGCTTTGACAAAAATAACTCACTAAATTATCAGTGACTGTTAACAGATGGTAACTCAGAAGAGTATCTTTCTTGTGATCTTTCCCCTTCACTGGAGAGCAGGCCATACTATCCAAATTTGATTGAATCAATTGACTGGAGCTATTTTTTACCGGAAATCTTTCACAGTCTCATAGAATTTTGATTGGAAAGGACTATGGTCTTCCTCTTTTCAATAGTAATTTGGCTATTCCTAGCAAGTAACACTTTTCTATGATAGAAAATGTGTAATAACTACAGTAAAGCACGGAAATACTTTAAACATTTACTCTTACACTGGCAAAACAAAAATATAAAAAAATGTACACACATCATAATAATGGAAATCCTTTTTCCTCAACATCCTTACAAAATTTTAATGTGTATTCACAAACTGAGAACTTCAGGTTTTGTGAAGATAAAACAAAATTAAATTGTTTTACTGAAAATAATAAAAATACATCAATCTCAAGCAGTTTCTGTAGTAGCTCTTTGTTTTATGCATGTTTAACTGAATTCCCTCAGATTGCTAAGCATTTTTAAATACATTACACCATCATTTCAACTTCAGGAAAAGGATATCAAATAAACCAAAAGACAATGTAACAGCACAAAGTACAGAAGAGTTCCTCTCAAGTGGGAGACAGAAAAAAGTAACAAATTGTGTAGAATACAATAAATTCCTTTAAAAAGAACTGTTTATAGCCTGTACAGCTGTGTCATTACTTGATAAAACCGGTGTTTTCCTGAGCACATAGATTGGCAATATCTGCATCTCTGTAACAACAGTGAAATTGAAAACTTCTATTTCTTTTATTTGATCTGCTTTGGCAGATTTGATTAAAAACTTTTTTTTATTTTTTTGTTGCATATCTTTTTACAGGCAGGAGTAGATATAAGCATATAAGTCTGGGAAAAGACAATAGTGCTGATGCTACTCAAACACACATACTATGACTTGAAGGAATATTGAAACAAATTCCTTTAATGAGATGAATGATACAGGCACACTTTGTAAAACCTGCTAACAGTATACAATATAAGCCAAAAAAGAAAAAAAAAGAGGGAAAATATGAGGTCCTATGGGTTTTTAAAAATACTGCTGCAGCGTTAAGTGATGAGATACAAAATTATCCAATAGTTGTCCTGGCATTTTAGCAAGGTTTTCTAGTACTAACATTAGATCACAACCCTCGTGAATCTGTTGAAGACCTTTCCCAGATAACACTCAAATTACTTAAATAACTTCAAAATCAAGCAATTGAAACAAACGACCGAATGAAGCCATTGCTACCAGCACATCCACGTTTTTAAAAGTTTACCATGAGGTTACAGGTCAGTGCTGCACACCTGGAAATGCAGCATGAATTCCACAGTGACAGCAGTGCAAATGCTTAAATGGAATGTCATAGGAAGTGTTACTAAGCTTGCATAAGCTCAGCACGAAGATGGTAAAAACACCAAGTAATAAAAAAAAAAAATTTGAATACAGTAGCTCTAGCCTGTATTGCAGATCTCCTGATCTAGATTTCCTAGATAAAAATATCCCGGAGCGCAGCCTCCTCGGGATGCTCCTGCGGCACCGGCGCGCTCGCAGGAGCACACGGCGAGCCGCTTCCACGGCGGCTCGAACCCATCGGATACATCCCATTAACTCTAAACCTCATCACGTTAATTCTGACCCTCACCCGCGGCCGGACCGCGTCAACTGAGGGCAGCTACACCAGCTGTGCAGCACGAGTCCAGCGCTGCCGAGGTCTCATCCTGCCCTGCCTTGCTCCCGCACCGCCTCTCGTCCGAGAACGCAATTATGGTGCCGAAAACAAACCTCTCAGTCCCCCGCTTCAAAACAAAAAAGGCCATTCGGCGCCCCGAAGCAGCGGCACTGCCGGTGAGCCCCTGCCTCTCGCCCATCGCCCGGACACCCTCCCGCGAACGCTCCCGTAGGAGCTGAGTCAGGATGGATGCAGGAAGCTGCCCTACGTCCGCGGGGCCGGCACCTCCGGCCTCCCTCCCCCGGACAGGGCTGCGGCGGGGCTGCCGTCCGCGCCCCTGCCGCCGGCCCACCTGTGCGGAGCGGGGACGGGACGGGCCCCGCGGGCAGCGGCGGGAGTGAGGAGGGACGGTACCCTCGGGCGGGGCAGGGCCCCGGCCCGGGGCTCACCTGCACACCGTGATCAAGTTCCGCCTTTCCACCGCGGCGTTGCGGGACGGGACACTCTTCCTGCGGGCGGAGACGTTGAGACCCCCTAAGCCGAGGGACGCCATCTCCGCTGGGCAGGGCAGGTGGAGCCGCTGAGGCTGGCGCGGAGCCTTTGTTCCCGGCCTCCTGCTCTCCAGGATGCTGCGCCTGCCGCTGCCGCACGCGGAGGAGGAGGATGAGGAGGCTCCCGTA
>VZRN01000405.1:607729-662511 GCA_013397935.1 Dasyornis broadbenti
CCAATCAGCGCGCGGGAGGGGCGCGGTGCTGGCGCCGCCTGGCGGCGTTCCCGGGGTGCGCGAGGCGCTCCGGTGGGGCGCGCGCCGACGGCGGAAGCGGGTGAGGGGAGCTGCACCTGAGGCGGCGGCAGCGGGAGCGCGGTGCGGGTGGTGTTCGGTCAGAACCCCTAGCGAGCCCTGCAGCCCTCCGAGGGTCTGTAAAATTGTGGTCTTCCTTTAATTGTTATTAGTTCTTCCCCTTCTTAGCGAGTTTGCGTCTAAAATGTAAGAACTTCCCTGGTTGTAGCTTGTAGAGTTTGAAATGTTGTCAGTCGTTAATTAGAACCATAGAATCACAGAATCATTAAGGTTGGAAAGACCTCCGAGATCATCGAGTTCAACCTTTGACTGAACACCACCATCGGAATTGGATGTCACCAAGTCCTGCATCTATTTGCTTCTTCAACTCTTCTAGGAGATGACTCCATCACTTCCCTGGGCAGCCTGTTCCAATGCTGGACAATGCCTTATAGGATATGTAAGCTTTAGAAGCCATACTTGTCGGAATATGGGAATGAAGTAGGAATACACTTTGCCACCAAACTGCAGCTGTCCCAGCTCTGAGCTAAGGCATGCTTGGAAGAGCTCTGGGTATAGGGTTTTGCCTTGACATCAAGACACAGAATTGCATGAAGTTCAAGTCACTGGAAGACAGGAAGATACAACACTTCAGAAGAAAACCTAGCAGTGAACTAATTGTGGTTTGTGGCTGTGAAGGATTAGATTTGGTTGGATAGTTGGGGAGATGTGAAGCTGTATGGATTAAATTAATTTGCTTCTTTTATGAGAGGAAGTTCCCTATCAGCCTGAGAAAATCACTTTATTTGTTTGCCATGAGGATGAATGGTGAAATAAATATTGGCACAACTCTTCATTCTACTCAGTTATGCATATAATATTCCTTAATGTGTGTGGTTAATTCAAACCTATCCATTCCTATTAATGAAATATAAAGTTTCTGCTTACTGATATGCAGATCCCTACTGGACTATGGTTTCTTTGAAGAATATCACCTGTAGATATGAAGCTATTTCTGACAGTTCCTGTCAAAGAAGAACTGTATCCGGCGTAGTTGTGTTGCATGAAGAGGAATTATCTTGACATAGGAACTTTGAAAAGTAGATTACCATATGGATGACAATTTTTTCAAGTGTAGTAATATATAAACTTTTTTCCTTTGGAAGATATTTCATAAATTGATTCAAGTGGTACTACTTAATAAAACTTCCAAGATCATCATATACTACCTAATATGCTGTATTCTCACCCCACTCAATATGTCACTGAATAAATTTTAACTAATCTTTATCTTGATTGAGGTTGATATCCAATGGTAAGTAAACTGTTCTAGTTTTCCTAAAGTAAAGCTTCTTCTTTGCGTGGGTGGATTTTTTACAAAGTATATTATCATTCAAATTCACTATGAGGTAGTTCATAATTTTGTTTCCTGCCTCTCTTCCTCCCTGTTCCAGAAACATAAAGAAGTAGGTGCACAGGTAAACCTGAAGGAGGATATCCTTTCTACATTGGAATCAAAAATAACACTTTTTTTTTTATTATTATTAATAAATGGTTCTATTAGTACAAGATTGAAGCAAGCTATTGTTCTTTACTATTTCAATCAAGGGAAAAATTTGCATGTGTTACTTGTTGCCTCTCAAAAATTAAAAGCCTGTCTTCAGGTTTCTTTCTGCTTCTCAGAGGCTTTTTAAAGGCCCATTGTGTCTGTAACTTCTGTTGAGAGATTTGTGCAGATTGAGTCAACTTTTGATTAAGTTCAAGCTAAGGCTGAAGTAGATTTAATCTCTGCAGAGGAGTAATTTCAGCTGCAAGGTCTGTTGTTTTTGAACTGATGGCAAACATACTGGATAATTACTAATACTTCACCAAAAAACCCAAAGGAAAAAAACCCTAACAAATAACAGGAGAACTTTTCTACATATATCAAAAGCAAAAGCATCTTCTCTGTTCTTCTCCTCTACCTTTCCCCAGAAACTGCAACTTTTTACACTTGAAAGAGATTTAAGATTAAATCAGGCTTATCTGTTGGACCAAGATTTAGATTTCAATATTAATAGGTTTTACTCCTCAAATAAATAGATTTTCTTAAAAATTGTTGCTTTCTTTCAAATATAATTTATCTTCCATTACTGTCTTATCAAAGCAGAAAATGTAAAAAGTTTTGAGAAGACTTCAAAAGAATAAAAAATAATAATAAATTGAATATCATCAGCTGCCTTGAAAAGCTCAATAAGTTTATAAGGAAATTTACTGTAGTAACTCTTGGATTTTTAATGCTTCTCTGTAAGAAAATAGACTAAGGGGAAATCTTACTGCCTTCAACTAGTTAAAGGGAGGATAGGGAAAGAGGCTTTTCTGAGGAGTGTGTAGAGCAAATGGACAAGGGGCAATTGTAGTAAGCTGCAACAAGGGATAAATATTGGGAAAAATTCTTGATGCAAAGATATTTAAGCCCTGGGGATACACAAGAAGCTGTGAGGGACCACATCCAGGACAACTGATCCCAACTGATAAGAGGGTTATTCTGTATCATATGGCATTGTGTCCGGTGGCAAAAACTCAGAGAGAAGGAAGAAGCAGGGACATTGGAGTTACAGTATTTGCGTTCCCAAGTAACTGTTCCCCACTTTCCTGGAAATGGCTAAAGACCTGCCTGTTGTTGGGAAGTAGTGAATGTATTCCTTATTTTGCTTTGCTTGCATATGCTACTTTACATCACTTATTAAATGATCTTAAACTCAGCCCACAATTTTTCCTGCCATTACAGCTCTCTCTCCCATACCACTGAGCAGAAGTGAATAAGTGGTTGTGTGGGCCTTAGCTACTGGCCAGGATTAATCCACAAATTGGCACTGTATTGTCATTTATAGTAGGACAAAATGAAGTTGATATCAAGCTACCTCATAAGACTCCCTTAGTTAGGAGCAAAACAAAAATTGGTATGAAATGTGATATATTTTACTACTGCCCTTTCAGATAATTTTGAGTATATTGATAGTATGGAACACATCTCATGGATTCTGGTCAGCTGCCTAGCTTTGTATATACACCATAACTAAACCACAAGAAGTTTCACCTCAACATAAGGTAGAACCTTCTCTACGTTGAAGGTGACAGAGCACTGGCATGGGCTGCCCAGGGAGATTGAGAAGTCTTCCTCTCTGGAGACATTCAAAACTCGCCTGAATGTGTTCCAGTGCCTCTTGCTCCAGATGACCCTGTCTTGGCAGGGGTTTGGACAAGATGATCTCCAGAGTTCCCTTCCAACCCTAACAATTCTGTAATTCTGTATATGTAGGAGGCATACATGCTTGCTGTTTTAAATTTTGTGGTTTGAAGTCATTTGGACTTTTTTTTTTTTGCTTCATTGTGCTTTTTTTTATTCTTGGCAGCATATCTGGATATCTATGAATGTTTGATTTACCAATATCTTTGTACTGAAACATGATGAGTATCATTTGAAATTCTAGTTGCACTTTTGCAAATTATTCTTTCCTACATGAATTATCAGAATGGGTAAATTCTTTGGCTTATTTGTAGATCTTGCACTTTGGCATTATTGCTAATCCTTATGTCTTGGAAAATCTGTACAGGAGCCATTAAAAGACAGGTTTGAGGGCATTTTAGAAGATGGAATTCCACCCACCTTCTTTTTTTGGCATCATGCTGAAACTTAATTCTGTGGAAAGAGTGAAAGGAATTGAAGAAAGTGGAGTACCATATGCCTTTTTAGAGCTTACTTGGGTGACAGTCATGAACAGAAGGAGAATAAGAACAAAACCTGAATTTTACAAAATGATATCATCATAGTAGAGTTGGCCAAGAAAAAGTGAAATATGAAGCATGTTTATGATTTAGGATTAGAAGGATGAAAATTTCGATCTATGAGTTTTAAAACTTGTTGCAAGTTGGTTTAAGGTTGCTTGCCTGAAATGCGTAGGAAAGCAATATTTGAAGGCATCATGACTTAAACACTGTAGCTTTTGAAAATTATGCATGCAAGATTACTTGCAAGATAAATGAGATTACTGTTTTATGCCATGGCACATAAAATTTGATCTGTGTTCATTTCTCTTGTTTATTCTTTTTACATATTCTAAAGTTATGTTATTAAAAGTTATTACACTTTTGCTTTGTGACTTAAAATATTTACATTGCCACTTGGTGGCCTCATTTGATCAGTAATAAAAGATAAAAATGTAAGTTAAGATCCTTTTTCTTCACAGGTGTGCAATTCAAACCTTGACATAATTTTCCTACACATCCAGGAACAATATATCCCTTTTGGCAATGAATGTGGATACTGTGGTGATTGCTGTGGTTGTTCTCAAGGGCCTGAATCGCTGATGTTGGGATGGTGAGATTTAAGAGCTCTTCAGTAACGGTAGAACTGAAGTGGATGATTTTTCTCCCCACTCTTCCTTTCCCATCCTTGACGTTTTAATGTTCCACACCCCTTCCCAATCAAAACAAGCAGAGGATCTTATCTGCTACCAATAATTTAACTTCTCTTTCTTTCTAGGACTAGTCTGATTTTACCAGGCTTCTTTCCTGCTTGTTTTGCATCCTTAGTTCTTATTTTTCAGATTTTATTATTTGAATGTTTTTCTGTATCACTTTTGTGAAACTATACCACAAGTCTCTGTCCCTCTGTGGTTCCGTATTATTCATATTAGCTGTGTTATAAAATGCTAGTTTGTTGTTGCTGCGTTTGCTGGTTTAGTGTGCTTATGTCTGGGTTCAAGGCAAGCAAATATTGATTATATTATGCTTAGTACACTTTTACTCATAGAAAACTTCTGCCTTGGTAAGCTTCTTGTCAATTCCCTGTGCCTTGCAAGCTCAGGAAGATCAGGCTGGATGAGTGGACACTGAGGTGGATTGAGAACTTGCTGAGTGGCAGATCTCAGACGGTTTGAGCAGTGTCACAAAGTTTAGTTGGGATGTCACTAGTAGTGTCCCCCAAGGCTCAATACTGGGCCCAGAATTGTTTGACTTGTTCATCAGTTACTTGGATGAAGGGGCAGATGCCTCCTCAGCATCAGTTTAATGACGACAGAAAGCTGGGAGGAGTGGGTAATACCCCAGAGTGCTGCACAGCCCTTCAGAAGGACCTTGACAGGCTGGAGGGATTGGCAGAGCAGAACCTTTTGAAATTCAACAGACAAATGCAGGGTCTGGCACATGGGGAAGAATAACCCCACACACCAGTATAGGCCGGGAACTGACCTGCTGGGAAGCAGCTCTGAGGAGAAGAACCTGGGGGTCTTGGTGGACAGCAAGCTGTCCACGAGTCAACAGTGCCCATGTGGCCAAGAAGGCCAATGGTATCCTGAGGCGCATTGGGAAGAGCATTGCCAGCAGGTCACAGGAGGTGATCCTGTCCCTCTGCTCAGCCCTGGTGAGGCACATCTGGGGTGCTGTGTCCAGTTCTGGGCTTATCAGTACAAGGGAAAAATGGAGCTCCTGGAGTGGATCCAGCTCAGGGTGACAAAGATGATGAAGGGGCTGGAGCATCTCTCTTACAAAGAAAGGCGGAGAGAGCTGGGCCTGTTCAGCCTTGAGAAGAGATGACTGCAAAGGGACCTCATCAATGTCTGTCAGTATCTGAAGGGAGGGTGTCAAGACAGTGAACCAGGCTCTTCTTGGTGGTGCCAAGCAATAGGACAGGAGACAGTGGGCAGAAACTGATGCACAGGAAGTCCACCTGAACATGAGGAAGAACTTCTTTACTGTGAGGTGACTGAGCATTGGAACAGGTTTCCCAGCACGATTGTGGAGGCTCCTTCCCTGGGAGGAAAACCATCTATTCAGAAGCCATCTGGATGCAATACTGAGTAATGGGCTCCAGGGGACCCTGTTCAAGCCAAGAGATTGGACCAAACAACTTCCAGTGGTCCCTTCCAGCCTGAAACATTCTGTGATTCTGAACCCACAGTCTCATGCTCTGCTGGCTCAAGGCTAGGTACTGCCTTAGAGCAAGAAGGTGGATTGTCACCCTGCTTCAGTCTTGTCTCACGGTTTTCTTGCAAAATCCATGTAGGTCTTTTGCAATTGTATAGCTCCAGATAACCTCAGGTCTTGTGTCACACACTACAAGATGTACTGCAAGCTGTAATAAAAACTTATCTAATTAATACACAGGTAGGGCTAAAATACCACGTGATTCTTGTAACCATGTTTGACTTTCCTCTAAAAATACCATAGTAGATTGAGGTTTCTTCATTCTTTCCTGATCCTAGTAGTTGTTGATTCTCTGACGTAGTATGTCCTTTCACTGCTTGGTGCCTACTCATGATTTTTTTTTTAACTACTTGCTCCATTTTCTGTGATTTCTTAATATTTTTGTTATAAAGATTCCAGTAAGCCTCAGGCTGCTGATGTTCTGTGTATTATAATTTTGCTGGAATAGGTGAACATTGCAAATGTTTACCCAAAATTAGTTGGATGAGAAACATCGCACACCTATTTCTCTACACCAAGCACAGTCTTCTGACAATTTCTACTCAAATAAATACAGAGAAACAATTATATCTGTAATTGTTTGTATCTGTATCTGCTGACATAGGTCCTAGAACCATTAACTATTTGGGTCCACACAAGTAGCTACTGCTACTGTAGGAGCAGTACTTCATTTCCATTGTGGGGCCTTCTTCAGACTGTGTGCCTGTGGGACAGGACTCAGTAACTATAACCCTGTTTCTTACCATGCCTTTCTGAATCTGTTGATTCCCTGTCAGTAATGTGCCTTACCTTCTGTGCAGTGATTGATACATCTCTTCAGGCAAGAGCAATGAAGATTGTGCATGTGCTGTTATAAAATCATCTTGATGCCTTCTTCAGTATAGCATCTTGGCCTTCATTTCTCCTAAAATTACAACTCTGTCCCATTTTGATAGTTGAAACTTGGGCCATCCCACACTCTGATTGTTCCATAACTTGTGTGGTGGTGATTACTGCTTGAAGAATCTACTGTTATTAGTAGATTAACAATGTTAATAGCACTTTCTACTTGTGGTTCTTTTCTTTCTCTAAAACTATTACTTTTGCTACTTCTATCCACATTTTTGTTCCCATGTGACATTGTTAAATCTCAGGTAAATAACATTCAAATATTTATTTATATGTATTTTTATTTCATAGGATTTGAATGTTGTATATAATATGCTTCAGTTTTGATAACTCACTAGTCAAAGTTTCTACATAAATGGTGTTCAAAATTCCAGTCACAATTTCTACTCCATTACAATGGTGTCCATGAACACTCTTGGTTTGTTGCACTCAGCCACATGAAATCCATTTCTGGGTCAGTGTTGCAATGACCCCTTAATAAAAGCAGTATATCTGTTCTGCCTTTGAAAAGTCAGAGTAAATGCTTTGTTCACAGTTATATGCACACTTTTAATTTGTTGTTACTGTGTAGTGTTTCCATACCCAAAATTTTGAATTGTGTCTCAACTGGAATCTTCAGTTAAAAGAGTTAACCACACAAGAACAAAACTCTGTGAAGTAAACATGTTTGACCTTTGTATTTCCTTTTTCTTTTTTTTTTTTTTAATTTTAGTCTCTATTTCACTTCTAGCTTTCACATTTTGTTTAGCCATCTCTAGTGTTTTCCAATCATATTTCGGTTGCTAAGGTTGTCCAGATTCCATCACAATTGTTGTGCATTACTCCAACATTTAGCCAAATAAGAAATAAAATATGCAAGTTAAATTTGTATGCTGCTTCAAGCCCCCATAATACATTCTCTTAAAATCAGAGACATTTGTTAAAATCACAAGTTTATTTTGGCATCATCAAACATAGATGCTGCTGTTTAGCCGTCATATTTGTTTCCCACGATTTTAAAGTAGTGGGGACATGTATCTAATATTTTCATTATGTTTGGTACAAAAGAGTTTTCTGTTGCCACTACAAGTAAGGTCCATTATCAATAAAGAGCAGGGTACTTGCTACTTCCCTTATTATGCAAGCAAATATTCAGAATTTTGAACCTAAAATAATTAATAATAAAAATAAAAACAAGCAAACTTCACTCAGACAAAAGCTAATAATTAATTTATGCTGTTTCTTTTCAAAGCCTTTCTGCGGGCAATAATGCTGGTGAGACTTCCCTTATGTAGTCTTAAATTTTAATAGTGACATTTATAACATAATATTCTTGCTTTTGTTAGCATATTGACTTTGCTATAATTAAAATCAAAACTGGAACTACTTAGGCTATTTTCCATTTATGATTTTTTTTTGGTATACATAAGATCCTGCTTTGTTTATAATTGGAGCTAGTTCATCCCATATACAGTTTAGACTGTAAACTTGTGTGGAAAATATGCAACATTACTTTCCATCCTCCTTGCCGTTCTTCAAAGTCGGGGTTCATTCTTGTTTGTTTATTCATGCATTGAGCATTCCTTCCCGTTGGAGTTGCTATAGCAACTTTAATCTCTTTCCATGTGTTTAGATAGGGTCAGTAGCCATTCTTCAGTTAAAACTCTGGGCAGACGTTTTTTCTCCCAGGCATAGCTCTAAATCACATGAACTTGTGAGCAGTTGTGGCTCTCAGGTCATTACAATGACAAGATGATGCGATATCACAAACTTTTCTGTAATTTTTCACCTCTTGACTTAGCGCTATTTTTATAGTCCCGTTGGGCCTTTCAATTTACCTTGGATTGCAAGTTCACAGCAATGTGGAGCTTTTCCTTTCTTCATGGGCTTCCACATAATTCCTGGATGCTTTGCCCTGGAATAGATGTTCTTTGTCTCAAATAAATGTATTGGTTTAAATTGCATCTGGAAAATACAATGATAAATGCCTGCATGCTGCATTTAGCTGTAGCTTTCTTTACTGAACTACCTCAACCCACTTTGTCAGTGGGTCTAGAATCAGGAAATCGTACTTACTCCCACTTTGCATGGTATGTGGGATTAAGATGAGACTGCACCAATTCTGGTGCAGTCTTTTTGTATCCTAGGCTGTTGTCCTGGGTTTGGCTGGGATAGAGCTCATTTTCATCTGATATTTCTCACTGATGTTTTGGTTGTTGCTAGGTAGTGCTTCCCTTAAGTCAAGGACTTGTTAGTGTCTAATGCTCTTCCAGCGAAGAGCTGCACAGGAAGCTGAGGGCAGGGGGAGCACAGACAGGACAGCTGACCCGAGACGACCTAGAGACTATTTCACACCACAGAACATCATATAAAGAGGGGAAGTTGGCTGGGAGGAGCTGATCACAGCTCAGGGACCAGCTGAGTATCGGTCAGTGAGTGGTGAGCAATTGTATTGTGCATCACTGTTTTCTCCTGGGTTTTATCACCCTCTCTCTCTCTTTCATTACCATTGCTACTACTACTACTGTTATTATTATTATTATTGTTGTTGTTGTTATATTTTACTTTGTTTCAGTTTTTAAACTCTTCCTACCAGTTTTTACTTTTTTCCAGTTCTGCTCTCCATCCCTCTGGGTGGAGAGTGAGCGAGTGGCTGTGTGGTATCTAATTGCTGTCTGGAATTAAACCATGGCACCAATGGTTCATTAATTCTCTAGCGTTTTAACCTTATTTTTCTCCTAGTGGAGGGATTCACTGCAGCACAAACTAAGCAATTATGTACACATCTGTCTTTGTGTTTATCCAACTAGCTACCTTCTAATACTCCATTTTGCATTCAGGCACCTCCTACATGATCTTGCTCATGCACCTGTTGAAACAAATCTACTTGAAGTGTACATAGTGCTTGTTATCTACAAGCGTTTTTTACCTGGCCACAATACACTCTCTATGTTTCACCTGTCTACCAGCTTCCATAGTAATTGCCCCTCAATCTCCTCATTTCCATGTTGTCAAGTTGCTCTATGTTTTTATACCTTGCTTTGTATGATTTTCTTTTGTTCATTTGCAAGCTGAGTGTTTCTTCAAATGTCAGGTCTACTGGGACAACCACAACCTTGACAAGGGTATGTGCTAGACTATTCCAATATTCCTTCCTCTGTATGTTTCTTTTTGGTAGGCTTTTACATGACCTGCACGGTTTTTATCTCTCTGCTTTTTTAAAACTGATGTACAGGATTTCCTTTCCATGATTGAGAGGCTACCAGATTTCCATTCTGTGTTTGTAGGTAATTTTTATTCTACTTTGGTAGCCAAATAGTTAAAGCTTGATATATCCGGTCTGAAACTAAGTATGAAGCCAAGTCATTTCCTTTGGTTTCCTCTTTTAACATCATTAGCGGAGCCTGTAGCTCTGTTGTTCGTGCAGAGTGAAGGCAGACAGCTCTTTTTATTTTTCCCAGCATATCTAATAGGGGATTTTCCATCATTTTGATAAAAACTGGAGCCATTTGTCAACCACATTGAATAACCTGTGGCACGAAGTCAATAACAGAGCTTTTATCCGGTGAGAGACACATAAACAGGTAAAGTGCACTTATGTTCTGTTCCAGTAGTTAAAAGCCCTATAGAGCTAGTGATAAAGTCTTGTCATATTCTGCAGAAAGCTCTTATTTTAAAAAGCCAATGTGTATCCAGCTAGCCTTGATTTGATACATATGCAGTTTGTACTTTTCCACTGTTTATGTGCTTTAGTGGAGTCTGTGTAATATGTACTTTAGTGGAGCATGTGTGATATGTACTACTGTAAAACAGCCTCTAGTAATCTATACCCAAAGCTAATTGCCTCTACTAATGCTAATATATGGAATAGAATTTTTTAATATGGCATAGAGTTTTTTCCCACAAGTGCTAAGAATTTAAAAGCAAAAGTATTTTATTTCTGTGTTCTTTAAACAGCACCATGTAGATCAGTAGTGGCCAGCTGAACGTGAAACAGTTTACAATAAAGGGCA
The DNA here is from genome assembly GCA_013397935.1 of Dasyornis broadbenti. Taxonomy (NCBI): domain Eukaryota; kingdom Metazoa; phylum Chordata; class Aves; order Passeriformes; family Dasyornithidae; genus Dasyornis; species Dasyornis broadbenti. The sequence goes on from VZRN01000405.1 coordinate 618,634, forward strand.
CGTAAAGTGAACTAGTGCAGTTTTGCTTCCTTTTTTTTTACTTCCCGTTCTTATTTTTGAGATTTATGCACTAATTCAATTAGTGATTTACTCATTTCTGCAAATACAATTCTCACAAAAATGTATGCAACTCCAAAAGTAAATCTAATAGAGTTTTTAATTGCATGGACTCTCATAGTTAGTTCTACCCTTTGCTGATCCCAGCATCACCATTCCTTCCACCTAAAACTATTACAGAATATTTCAGCTCAGATTGTACCTGATTTTCATCATGATTACATTTAAAGCCTATGTTCTGAGTAATGCTGACTACTTCTTGAGCTTGTTCCCAAACTTTCAGTTCAGTTTTTCCATGTACTAGCACATCATTCATGTATGGTATGGCATAGCACATTCTGATGGTAATTTCATGCATATGTGATACGTTTGGTTTGAAAATCTTGAGGTACATGGATAAAAAACAGCATTGCTTTCTCGCGAAGGTCAATGTTTGTTGTTACCAGCTTTGCTCTGCTAATGGAATTGCAAAAAAAGCTTTGGCTAAATCAGTAACAAAAAGTCAGTGAAATACTCTGCTTATTGCTACACAAAATTCAGGCTTGTTTCCACTACAAACAACCTGAGAGGTGGCTACCTTATTTAGTGCAAAAACCCCACTTTTAGGTTTTTTCCTTTGCTTTTAGCCCTGTATTTAAGGATGTTAAAATAATAGATCTCTGTACTAAGGTCTTGATTTCCAGTAAACTTGTAACAGTGAATTGCAGCCCTTCCTCTGCCATTAGAACACAACTTCTATTTTTTCACATTTTAACTTACAGACACACAAAACTTGAGGAAATTCTGTTACCCAAATATCCACTGTTTTTGCTTCCTCCGGATTCTTGATAACAAAGCATCAATGACTTGCAGGAATCACTCCACCCTCACCTCCCACTGGTCGGGCCCAATTTCACAAACATCCGTAGCAAAACCTGCAGCTAATCCATTTTGTTTCAATAAGACTATGCCAATAATTCCCTGGTGTTCCTAAGAGGGATCCTCCCACTCCTATATTCAGAAGGAACTCCTGAACTTGGCAGCTCTTTAACTGCAGGCAGAGATCTTAATACAGGTACTTGAATATCTTTTCATGTAAATAATACAAGTTTTATCATTTTTTCTCTTTCTTGAGTTGTAGCTGGAACAAATATTTGTTGAGGAGTGGTTATTGACATTACGGTATCAATTAACATCACGACACTAGTGGTAGTTAATGTTCTTTCCTTGACCACCCAGTACTAATATTGTTATTGGCCATTTCCATTGGTTATATTGTAATTTTACAAGTAGACCAGGGGCAAGTAGACAGCAGAGTGTCCCTAGTCTTTGTTATTGAGAGGAAGAGATGATGTCTGAGCGCTTCACTGAGAAGGACCTATTATTTTCTGTAGTTTTCATTTTTCCTCATGATTATTCATGATCTTGACAAAATGAGCCTGCAAGGAATTTATGTGTTCTATCCCATTTTCCCATATCTTTGCCTCTTTTTCTCAAATTTTACCATGTTTCTTTCCTACAGTTTCACTGGTGTCTGGTAAAGGAAGTTTTTATCATGTTCTCCAAGGATATTTTGCAGTTACCATTATCATCTCTTCTTATATAAAGAGCTAAACCCACACTGAGAACTGTTTTCCCTTTTCTGTTCCTTTTGATCTTTATTTTTAAATGGACACTGTGGGTCATTTAAGACCATATTTCTGAAAATTGCAGTACGTAATGCCTACAGTGTGTAGACCTTTCGTCAGATCCACAGGAGTGGAATTTCCTTTTATTATTTCTTACTTTCATTACTTTGTCCATTTTCCTTGTCTATACTGGCTGAAGTTGAATTAGCAACTCTTCCTATTGTAGTTGTGCTTGATTTACAGGTCCTATAATTACTCCTTCTGCCTTAACTCTTGTACCAGCGCTACTTGTAAGCCACTGTGATTCTGTTTAATCAGATACATTCCCAGATGCCAATGACAACAATTTTCCCAGGATTTGTATTATTTACAATCTCATAGCATTCTAGGTGGAATAACCTGCTAGCCAAATCTCCTTTCACTGCTCAGGTAACTGTTCTGTGACATCTACCTACTAAATTTCTTACAGAAAATTGTTTCTGCGGTGTAGCTGATAATCATACTCCATTCTAAGGCTGTTCAATCTTTACTAGTTAAAAAAAAAATTGCTGATCCTTTAGTCCTGAAAGCCACATTTTACAAGTTTCTGAATTCAGTGGCCTCAATTTTTCTGCAAAAACTCTTGCTTGCTCTACAGTCAGATCAGTTGCTTTACAATAATCTCCCACATTTTAGGAGCAGTGTGACCCAAGCAAGAGTTACCAGAGGAGTCCGTTCTTTTTTTACCACTGTTTTGGTTTTAACTGCATAACTGGATCATAAAAGCCTATTTTGTTATCAGTTTAACCTGAATTTTCATTATGGTTGTGGTCTGAGGTTCCCTTATATCCTTGCATTTATAGTTGATAGTTGTGCTCTGGGCAACTGGTATTGAATTAAAAGGGCTTTCTGTGTGTGCAGAAATCTACCTGTACAGTATAGCTTTCAGAGTCTGTCTTTAAGTTAGTAGATTGTTCACTGTAGAAACTATAAGGTAAACCTAGCAATCAGAAAATGAGATTCCACTTTTAAACACCATTAGACTAGTATTGTACACCCAGATCAAAAGAGAGACGAAAGCCCGAATGTTTTAATTACCAGTTGGATCAACACTGAGGCACAGCAGAGGTAACATTTTGGTAACGTTTGCCCTTATTTCTACTCATATTTTGCTGATATAGGAGATATACACATATATTCCTTCTTTTCTGTTGTTCACCCCTCTCTTTTTCCATGTATTCATATAAATATATATGAAGAAGGGGATTTTCATGGGTGAACAACGTAATTATTCTTTTCCTCTATTTCCTATCATGATTTAACACTAACGTATATATGAGTCATCTGATATGGCGTGACAATCAAGTCCTTCTCTGTATCCATGTGATCTGTTGGGAGGAGATTAGTTTACTTAGTTTACCATTATCAGAATAGCCACTATTATGAATATTGTGGTAGCACAAAGGATGTTTTGATGACTGCCATAGTGGTGGCACATAAAAAGAGACAAGATTACTTTCACCTTTCTTGGGGTTAACGTTTTTATGGGGAACATTTTACTATGAAATCCTGAGGTAAGCATTATTCTGCCTGCCTGACTTCACTCCTTTTTGTAACGGAGGAAATTGTCAGTGCTGGTGCTGGATTTAGAACAAGGTAAACTCTGTAACAAATTAAGTGTGATAACACAATCTAACCCCCAGTGCATGAAAAGACCATACATGCACTCATGATGACTTAGATTTACCTTTATTTTTAGGCCTTAAGGAAACATGTACACAGGCTTTTCCTGAGAAACCTACCACTCTGAATAGTTGAGTTTACTTGAAATATAAATATCAGTGGAAATCTATTGGGAGAGTAGGTGGTAAGTCTATCCTGTGAAACAATGCACCTCACCAGTATTCAGAAAATGGTTTTGTCTCATATATATTTGGAACAAAATGAAGTACTGTATTTCAATAATTTTTGTTCTTGTAAACATCCAATTTCATATACAAATTAGATTATCCAACTGGTGTGTAAGAAATTCTTCTGGTCCTGTCACATACAGTAATAAGCATCTTTCTTTGCTGAGGTGTTGCCAAGGTGTTCCACAGATAGCCTAGGCAGACACATTCTCCTCCCTCATGTGCACCATACCACAGATTCAGTTGTTATAGGACTTGGCCTGATTCTGGTCAATTTCTGCTTATAATTTCCTGCTCAATGGATGCTTTCGTGAATTGATTATCAGCCATGTGTAATCACTGCAGAAATCACCTGTCTTCCTTAGGATGTGGGATAGCTTAGCAATGTATCTGTCCTGAGACAGCATGAAAAATGCTATAATGTCTTTTGCAAATGGCCCATGACATGGAGTCACTGCCAGGTCATTTCCTCTATTGGTTAGATTTGTTTGCATACTGAGTCCCATAGGTACTAATCAGAGGTAGTTTTAAAAAGATCAGTTTTCTAAATTCGGTTCTGCTTGATAGTACTGATTATTCAGACAACCCCAGAGGATGCTCTCATTGGAGGAACTCTGTAGCTTTTAATAAGCATACCTTGCCCACAGGGAATCTTGGATCCGTAGGATTTTTGCCTTAGGTTCTCTAATTTCTACTGGAACAGCATTCCTTGAGTGCCAGGTGCAGACAATGGATACAAGGAGCATAGACCTTTTCTTCCAGTAGGAAGTATCTCAGTTTGACCAGGTGCTCAATTGAGATGCTGAGAGTTGCTTCCTTGGACATTTTCCATACTAACAAACTCATTTGTTCTCAGTGAATGGTGATATGGAAACAGAACTGCTCTGAACAACTTAGTCAGTCAGGGTGAGCTGTTAATCATTCATGTTTTATTGTTGACTATAAAAAGAAATCAAGGAATCACGTTTAGTATCATGGCCCTCACACAGGATCACCTGTTCACTGCATGAAAGCAGAATGTAAACTGTACAGAGGTCGTGCCTCAGGACTGAGTCAGAAAGGAGGATGTCTGGAGTGCAAAGGGTGAGGAAGCTGGAATATGAGCAGAGGTCGCTTTGTTCCTTCAATTATCATTTTGTGGTGGTGGAACACTGTTCAAAGCTTCGTGGTTCAAGTATCCCCATGAAAATGAACTTTTTGTGGAGCCACCTGCCAGTCCTTCTGGCTGTAACCTACAGCCTTCATCTCCCATTCTGTCTCAGAAGTAGATAAGAAATCACGTTTTATTTTCACTGCGCACTTGGGGAAGGGGAGGAACATTGAGGAAGACCTCTGAAGCATGCTGATTAGTTAAATATCTTGTATTGGTTCTTTTGGCTGTTTCTTGGGCAGTGAAGTCACAATTTACTAATATTACTCATATGAGTTTGGCCATGATTAGCACTTCTTAAATTTCATTGTTTGCATTGCTGTGTAATATATTACGTCTCTTTTACACAAAGTTTATACTTAGAAACGAGTAAGAAATAAATAAGAAAAACACCCCGAAATCTGGATTTGCAAGTCAAAAATCTAATAAATTCAAGTTTCAGTGGGAAATGTGTGGGAAAAGATTGTTTTTCCCTTAACAAGGATAATATCTAGGGGTGGAGCAATAAACCTTGTTGCAATCAAAATACATTTTAATGATCTGTTTATGCATTTATGGAAATTAAGATTAAAGATCCATTATGGAGTGAGGGAAATTGGGAGTTAAGAGAAGATTCAGATAGATTAATGAGACATTAGAGCATCTAGTCTGAGTCATGAGAATGTCTGCTGCTAATTGCCTTTTCAGTCACTGTAGCCACAATGTAGCCGGACACAACACATTGAAATCTGATTTTCTAATTGCTGAATGCCTGCATGGTGAGAGAATTATTTACCCCAGTCTCTTTAGAACACTTTCTTGCAAAATCATCTTGTGCAGACGTATCTTGATATCATAACTATCCCTTCCTGGTGAGTCTCCCTGGATTGTTGTCAGGGATCATTGGCATTGACACGTAAGGCAGAAGTGGCATGTGGCATGTGGCAGAAGTTTCTGGAAGCAGAAGTGGTTGATTTGAGGGAGCATTACCTCTATTGGCTATGGCTATGCCTATTTGAAAGGTTTGGCGCTTGTGGACATGTGTCTGCACTGTATCCAATTGCCTGTAGAAACACATTTACCTTAGCGTGCACAATCATTTGTGTTACAGTAAACATCAAAAAGGTACAAAGCAATCTGACTGTGGTTAAAGACTAACATGCAGAATATGGTCACAGAGCCATAATCAATGAGATGAACTGAAAGAAGTGATTATTTTCAGTAATTTCAGGACAGTAAAAAAATCCAATATATAAGATTAAATATGTAAGTATACTTCTATACTCCTACAGAAAAAGAAAGTCAAATTACTTACAGAAATTAAAAGTCCTTGCCTGTTATTGAAATAAGCCCTGGTTTGGGGCTACTTTCCTAAAAAACCCCAAAGCTGTGAAACAGTTTTTGTCCGGAGGATAGTAATAACAAAGATCAATAGCACCAATTCTGCCTAGAAGGGTTATAGGAACTGGGGGGAGGGGGTTTGTTTATTTTGGTTTTGGGTTTTGTTTTTGTGGGGGTTTTTTTGTTCATTTGTTTTGTTGTTGTTGTTGTTGTTTTTTGTTGAGAGAGGACAGACAATGCTTGTGAAAGCAGAATTAAAATTTTGAAAGTGCTTCAAAGTGAAGTAGAAGAAATTCTTCCTATTTGCTGTGGATAGGAAAGGGGTAACAGGTCTAACTTATCTCAAGGAAAATTCATGTTAGACATCCAAAAAACCTCCAAGTAGTTCAGATAGTCTAAAGTTCTCCATCTTTGCTTTTGGAAACTAACTATGGAGGTACAGAATTGAAACACCTGTCAAGAATGTAGTATGTAATAATTGATGTCATCTGAAGGAAGGAGGATGGATAGGATGGCATTTTGACATTATATGTCTCCCACATATAATGAACTGTAGCTGTAGAAATAAACAAAAACCTGGAATTCAGTGTTACAAGGAAGAAGCTGAATGAGAGGTTTTTAGTTCTCATCATTGCCTGTGTAATCTAAACATTTCACAAATTGTATAGAACTGAATGCAAGTATTCATAAAATATGGCTTTGAATAGTATTGAACAAGGGAATAAGTCAATATTAACAGCTTTGATTTCTGTATAAAATATAATATGAATGCTGTTATATATTTCATATATTGTGATTTGAGTTTGTAAACTCCTTTCCTTCTTTCTCAGGAGTTCAGCTGTCTGTGATCCAAGACACGGCTGTGTAATTATCTCTCAGACTTTTGAGGAAATTGCTTAATTCTGAGCAAGAACTGCAAAAAAATTGATAAAATGGACTTCTGCAAGGTAAGAAAAGTTGTAGACAGAGGTAAAACATTTGAGATTAAGTTAATCAGCAGTTAAGGATTTCAGAGAAAAAAACATCATCATGAGAAGAAATAAAATCCTAAGGGAAGAGCAGGGATTTGGAAGATAGCAATTCAGTCCCAATGAGGATCTGTTCCTGGGGCAGTAGAAACCAGCTCTACCCCACCTTACTGTGGACTTCTTGGCCAACAAAGACTGCTGTTCCTTAATTCAGGGCACTGAGAATACCAACACTCAGTTTAGTATTTCATTAATTCAAGTTATCAAAAAATGGTAATGTACGGTAACTAATCAGTAACATTTGTATTCAGTTTACAAAGGGCTCTTTGTGCAGGGGAAAAGGTGTTGTCCAATCAAAGCCACTCAGCGAGGGACGGATCACTTGTACTGTTACAATGTTACCAAGCATATCCTTGCCTAGAAAAGTTATATGGAGAAAAATCAGACATGTCTATAGTAATGTATATTTTATTCAGCACTAAGTGGGGGAAATGTTTTCCACTTGATTGAAAAGTAGTTTTGTTTATTTTTTTCCATAATTTTTCATCTGTGAGATAAAGTCCAGAACATTTTTAAAGCCCTAGTGTTTTGCACTATATTTATTCAAATGCATTTTTCTTCTATAACTGTAGTTAAATGAAACTGTACTGCAAGTAATGATTATGAAAAATATTATATCCTCACACATTAATACATTGAGTCATATTTAATAACTTCAGTGATAAATGAACACCAAGAAAGTTATTTCTCACATACAGAAAATACCTCTCAAAGTGATATGTAGATTCATCTAGATTTTCTGTTGGTTAAATAAAACCAACAAGGCAGAAAACTTTCAAGTTTTTGGAAACAAGACTGAGTTTGTAGAGCTGAAAACTGGCACATTAGTAATAGGAATAAACAATTAACTCTAAATCAAATAATCCAACAATAAGAGTGGAGTTTTGTAATTTTAAAACACGCTTTTCAGGATAGACTTTATTTTAAACATGACTAGAAGCTTGATGCTTACATTAGCTTCATTTGTTCTCATGCTTCATCTAGGAAAAATAAAATGTCCAGCAATTCCAATAGGCATTGTCTTGTGGCTGAGCATACAGCATAGTTCAAGGAACACAAAATTGTCCATTTCTGACGGTATCATAATTCCTTTCATATAGGGCAATTCTTGTTGATAGAAGGCATCTCGTTGATTTGAAAACATCATGCCATCATTTCATGATGTTTTATCCCTGGTATCAAAGTTAGATTAAAATTTCTGTGTTAGTTGTTTATTCCAATATCATGGATCAATTGGTCATGTGCTGGCCTGCAGCAGATAAAAAAAATGGATAGATCCAATGTGTGATGTGTGGGATAAGATTCTCTCAACACAAATTATTTTTTAGAAGCGTAAGTAGTTGAAACTTCACCACAAAACCTGAAAGTCCTATTTTTCAAATACCTTTTTCTGCAGTTTCAGAAACTGTCTTATGATCAGTTTGTTCATGAAATACTAACACATTTTGACACAATGAGGGGGTTGGATAAGTAAATTTAGATAATTAAATACATGGAAACAGTCTGAAATAATTAATAGTGAGTACAGTACAGGATGATCTATATATACCTAACTTAATTGCAGCCTAAAGATAATGTTATAATCATGCAAAATGCAACTTAAATAACAGAACTATACTGAAAAGTCTAGTGAATGATCTGCAAGAGCAATGACTTAAAGAAGGGTTTAAGGTTTAGTTTATTGAACCAATACAATCTCTCATTGTACTGGAGTGCCCAAGAGAGATTATTCAAAACATTTATAATGCACAGGAGAAGTGATCTGAGCTTCAGTCTACAGCATTAATGTTGGCAGATTATTTCAAGGGACCTACGGTCATCTTTCAAACATGTAAAAAGTACTTATGCTCAAAATTCTAAAAAAGGTATGTGACTATAATGCACTATAATTTTTTAAAAGGTGTGTGACTATAATAAAACTATGTCCGGCAAAATGAAATTGGCTACTATCTTAATAAAGAGGGGATTGAATAAACCTTATGAATATGTGTAAGGTTTTTCACGTAGGAAATATATCTGATGATGCAGAGATTCACAGAAATAATAATATCCAAGAGGTACTGTTCTGTCTTCAACTAAACAATGTCTGTGAAGGGTAATGGAGCATAGAAGCAGTTAGCCAATAGGTGTAACAAACTTATCATTTGCAGCTTTTAATGTAAAATTAGAAGTTTTCCTCCTGTACAGGCTTTGCTTTAGATGAGGCTGACTTACCTGACCCGATGAGTCACTTTACAGAACTTTCAACAGGCTAATATCTCTTTAGACATTTATCACATAAGTCAATAAAGGCAGCACTTTGAGCTGCAGTTGTCATTATCTTCATGAAATCCCACTGATCCACTGTTGGATAGGGCTGAGATGGACATGTAGCAGAGCTTCAGACAGTCCAGGTGCCTGAAACTTACCCGTCCTTTTTGACTTGTTTCTGCAACAAGTGATTTGGATTGTACAACAGCTCCTATGTCACCAGATCTCTGCTTCTTCTAGTCATAGTATAACAAATTGGTTTGGAAGGAATTTTGAATTGTTTATGAGCCTTAGATAGCTTGAAGGTAATAGATTGGTCCTCTCTGTTTAAATCCCTCTTCTGTGAGAAATTTTGTGACTAGTTAGTAGGAGAAAAAAAGAGACATTTTCTTCTTGAACTTTTGAATGATTAGGACACTGTTTTCAAAACATCTTTACTTAGCATCTAGTCAATGTCTACGTGTTAAAGACAATATCTATACAATGTCCAGTAGTCAACCTATAGAATTAAAAATTCTCTCCTGATGACTTCAAAGCTTGGCTAAAGCTGAAGTTAAAGTCGATTTAACCAAATAATTGATCTAAGGGAAGGCAGTATTTTTCAAACACTGGGTATACAAATCCTGCTAATGTATTTAGAGCAAAACCAGACTTCCGATGAGAAAGTGTTTCTCCTCAGATTAGATTGACTGGCACCTACATTGTTTCTACTTGTTTTGTACATCTTTTGTTGTGAATCAGCTACTATGTTCACCTACATGTTTTTTATATACTCAGCTGCAGGTAACATGCAGTGGTGACCCCTCGGATTCTTCTGATGTTGGTTTATTTTACAGATTTAATCTCTTCACACTGAAATTATGTATTCTCACCCAAATTACTGGTTTTAGCATGGACGTATCCAAATGATTTATAGCCAACCTCAAGATATAAGAGATTAGAAGAATGATTTAGTGATCTTCTCTGATTTCAAATGCTGTGCAATTGTGGAGCTATGTGACTGAACAAAGTACAGAAGCTATAATTACAGAATTTGATATCTTACCAAGTAGATGTAAAATACTGTACTCTCCCAATTTTCCCACTTCTTAATATCAGTTTAGTTGCTTCAGCTCCTACTGTGATAAAACCATCTTTCATTTTCTTTGCATTGCTGTATGCAGACAATAGAAACTCCAGTAAAAATTGCTCTTCTGGTTTGTTTCTATTTCCCTTTCTTATCATGATTGCACTGCAATAGCATTGAGACAGTGCAGTGAGATAACAGAAAGTTCTGACAGGTCTTGTAGTTCTGTCTATTTTCCCTTTAAGGTGAAACAGTTGTGAAAGAACTGCATATACTACTCCTTTTTTTTTTTTTTTTTTTAAATCAACTGACTTTTCTTTAAAGTTTCTCATTTTAGTATTTTTGGTTCCCACTGAAGTAATTGGACCAGTCCAGGAAAACATTCAGGCTCACAAACCCCCCAGTATTCCCATTAACTGTTGTGGATAGACTTTATTAAAATATTTCACAATGATTTTTCATAAACAGAAAATACTTATTAATCCTTTATATTCTGCTTGACTGACAACGCTAAACGACCCTTCTAAAGTAATCCTCAATCTGATAAGACTCTGTATTCCAAAACATTATAAAAATACTGTTTCTCCAACATTTTGAGATTACAAGCATGCATGACAAAAAGGAACAAAAATAATTTTTTCTGGGTAATTATCAGATTAAGTAAGTTTTATGTGGGTAAAATGATAGGAGATCTACAGAGAAATTTGAATAAACCTACTTGTCTTCTAGGACAAGTATTTTTATTTAAATTTTCATAGATTTTACTTCTGTAAAAGTGTTGACCATGTCTACTTTAATACATGCATTTAAATAAGTGTTAAGAAGTGCAATTAATTTATTTTAAATGTTTAAAGTACTGTTATTTTCATTGATATAATGCCTACAGATACTGATAAAAACAATACATTCCACAATAAAACAAATGGCCCATTTCAAACAGTTTAGAATATGAACACACATTCAAAAACCAGGAGAATACTAATTAGGCAAATTTCTGCTGACCAGAGCTATTTCCAAAACATTTCTAAACCGAATCTAAACTCATCTTGCTCTTCTGCAGTTAATCAAGGGAGAAACTGTATGCATTATAGTAAAATCCTGTTTTCTTTCATGCTAGATGGGTAATGTTTTCCTGGATTAGACTTAGAAGATGGGAAAGGAAGAAAAAGATTAAAGCAATGCTTTGGGGTTACCTGGTTTCATTCTCACTGTATATTCAAGAATGGATTCATCCTTAAGTGCAACTATTTCTTCGAGCATTCAACATCTCTAATAAGGTAAAGAGAAGTTCCTGTGAGTTTTAAGGGGCATAAATATAACAACAGTACTTATAATATGAACCTTTTCTGGTGGAAGAATAAAGTATTCAGGCTTGTTTTTCCATGTGACAATGAAATATGCTTATGTTTAAGGACTAGTAGTGTTCTCTTTAGGAAAAGGGAGGTACAGTCCAAAGGGCATACACTTTTCCGTCCAAAATGGGAGAGGCAATTGGAGTGGGAAAAAATCCAAGAGAAAGCTATTCGTTATCTCTGTCTTACATAAGAGGAGCAAAGTCCAATCATACTGCATGTCCTTAACCATATTAATTCTGCTCAGGTTTGAATAATTTTTCAGAGGACTAGACACAACCAGGAGCAACCTTTCACGGTATGTCAGTAGTTCGGGTTTGGTTTTTATTTCATCAGAGGTATTTTATAAATTCACTAAAAACTAAAATTGGGACAAATCTAATTAAAATAATTTTTTAAAATAAACATTTTGTTTCTCATTTATTTTTTGTATCTGTGCTGAATTGCAGAAAATATTCAAATGAAATCAAATGAATGATTTAGAGTTATCAAATGGATACAAACACAGAATTTAAATGTTTGTAAGGAAACTCCAAACCTCTGTACTTTTTTCAATATGCTTATACTTGTACATTATGAATATTTACTTGCAATATGAGATATTAATAACTTTATTGATTTTAAGTATCCATATTTTTCTTTCAAACAAATGGTTGTTGAGATTACTGTCCTTGTCTTAAGATTGTGTATTTCTCAGTCAAATATTATTTTACAGAAAGTTATCTTCAATAAATATAAAATGCATTCTGAAGATGAAAAGAGGTATACTGCAGATGGAAATAGTTATGAGATCACTGCATCCAGCCAGGGTCATGAATCTGAAGACAAAGAGTAAGTATGCTTAAATATTGTAAACATACTATATCAAAGCTTATTGGGCTACATTACCTTAGTTAATATTTTATTGAATTTCATATTTTATATTTTATTTTACATTATTTTGTTAGGAAAACCTAGCAGAGAAAGTTTTGGATCAACATAAGAGTAGCATTGATTGGCCCATTCATTTCATTCAGAATGTATTCATTTAGTTAATTTCATTCTCTTCCTTTAAAGGATTAAGTGTCCACAGTATTGACTAGACTTTATTGAAAAACAGTTCCAAAAGATGACAAAAATTGTGTTGGAATGGAAATCTTGGATACATTTATGTCATCTGCTAAAAATTATCTTATTATCTTCAGTATGGCAAGAAATCAACATTTTACATACCTTGAACATTTTATGTATTTCCCATCTGCTATGTACAAAAATTTGATTTTGTGAGTTTTCTTCCTCTTCTATTTTGAAAGCTGTACAAGTGCTTCAGTTCACAACATTCCTGACCAGACAGTGGAACAGCCAACCTTGTTGGTGTTGTTTCATCCCTGAAGGGATGAACTCGGAAGAACATGACTTAAATTTGCAGAAATTAGGAGGTGATACTATTTATACTGCTAAAGATTTAAATACAAACATCTCAAGAATGCTCAATAAGTCATGTTAATTTTACACACAATTATTTGTTGTAAAATTACTTCATAATTACATTTTTATTGGACTACATTTGTATGTTGAATTAGTATTTCTGTGAAATGTGGTCTATTTTTAAACTCACTAAAATTATCACATCTTTTTGTAGCAAGGAAAAGAAGAAGAAGAAGAAAGTGGAAAAGCCAAAGGTGGTCAGCCCATTTACACTGGTAAGGTTTATTCCCTCTGTGTACATATATATAAACACAGGCACATTTCAAAGCGTAAACAAAAATGGTTACAAATACGTCAGTGCACTGCATATATGATGCTGTCTCTACCAAATACTTTGATACTACAGAATATTGGCTGTAGTATAGACATCAAGCAGGTTGTTTTTTTTTTTGTGGATGTATATTAAAGAAGCTGTCTTGTTACTGAGAAGGGTTCTTAGGAGTTTTCCCTTAATAAGTTATCATGTTAAACACACCCATGCCAGATATTTGTATGTGAAAGATAAGGATTTCCATGTTCAGTCATTTCTTCTGACACAATGAAAAGGACAAGCATATACCTACAATTATGTGTGATCTTGGCCTCTAAATTACCGCAGTCAGGTACTGATCACACTAATTATCCCCATGAATCATTATTCAATCACCTGAGTCAGCAGTAAAGGGGAATTCCATGGCACTGATGAAAATTAAAATTAAAAATTGTATACAAAAAAGTTTCAGATTTTTTAAAATTTTCTGTTTTTTTTTTTTAAAAGACAACTTTTAACATTTAATCAAAGTAAATCCTAGGTCCTCTTTTAATAATACTGAAATATTTTATATCTCGTGGGTTTAGTGTGTGTAATAAACAGCAGTGATACTGCAAATAACAGACATAAAACTATAGTCCATGATGCTGGCCAACGCCCAATTTCTTTGCTTTGCTATATCAGTTTGCACTTGTATAATTACATCATACAACTATGATTTATATCAGTAAATGTAGTATTTTATAGAATACAGAATAAAGCTAATGATTTTGTAATAGATGAGTTCAAACTTAATAAAGTTCAATGGAAAAAGTATTTAAGATTTCAAAACATTTTTATAATGTCTGTGGTACATTGGGAACAGTTTTCCTGACTGCATAATAATGAATTTGCAGTAGAAACAATTATTGCTTTAATTATCATAATGCCATTAAAATTTCTTATAATTTGAACTTTAAATGGCAAATTTAAAAACGGCAAATTTCTTATGCCTTTTTTTCCTATGGCCTTTCTTACCCAGATGTAGATACTAATGCATTAAAATGGTACACCTCTCTGGTTTTGAGAGTTTATAGTATAAAAGTGCTTATATTGAAAGGATTTATTCCTGTATATTTAAATTGTTTTGTATACTGTATTTCTAAGCAGATAAAATTGTAATTTTATGACGGTAGGTGTACAATTGATTGCTTTTTCTTTACTTTCTTGACTTTGTAGGCATAGCATTGTGTTAGCATTCTAATACAACAGTTAGAATGAATTTCTCTTCTCTCTCACAGTTTCGATACTCCAGTTGGTCAGATAAATTATTAATGATACTAGGCACTCTTCTGGCAGTAGCCCATGGAAGCAGTCTCCCTTTTGCGATGATAATTTTTGGTGATATGACTGATAGCTTTGTTTCTTCTGGAGATACAAATTTTACAGGTAAGAATGTATCTGCTGTGACAAGAACAATGGCTCATATTTTAAAAAGAGACAGGAAGATTCACACATCGTGACAGAAGATACTGATGTCAGAAACCCCAGTGCAATACTATGATGCAAATTAGCTCATGTTAATTGTAATAGAGATACACTATGGTTGAGGTGACATTGTAGTGGGAGTCTCCTAGAGGCTGCCTGACCTGAAAGACCAAGCAGATGAGGTCCTCTATAGACAGATTGGAGCAACCTTGCATTCACAAGCCCTGGTCCTCACGGGGGTCTGCAACCACCCCAATAACTGCTGGAGCGTTATTGCACAGTGGGGCGTTAGCAATCCAGAAGGTTCCTGGACTGTGTTGATGATAACTTTTCCAAGTAATAGTGGAGCCAGCGAGGAGAGATGCTGTGCTGGACCTTGTTCTTGTTAAAAAGGAGGGTCTGGTGGGGAATCTGAATCTCAAGGGGAGCCTGGTTCAGTGACCATGAAATGGTAGAGTTTCAGGGCAGCAAGGAGGGAGCACAGCAAGTCCACTATCCAGAGCCTCAGTGAGCAGACTTGGGTCTCTTCAAGGACCTGCTTGATAGAGTACCATGGGATAAAGCCTTGGGGGGAAGAGAGGCCCAAGAAAGCTGGTTGATATTCAAGGATGACCTTCTCCAAGCTCAGGCGCAATGCATTCCAACGAAGAAGACGTTGGGCAGAAACACCAGGAGGCCTGCATGGGTGAACAAGGAGCTCCTGGACAAATTCAAACACAAAAAGAAAGCCTGGAGAGGGAGGAAGCAAGGAAAGGTAGCCTGGGAGAAATACAGAGTACCTGTCCAAGCAGCCAGGGATCAGGTTAGGAAAGCTAAAGCCTTGATAGAATTAAATGTGGCCAGGGATATCAAGGGCAACAAGAAAAACTTCTACAGGTAGAACCCGTCCAACCCAAACCATTCTTTGCTTCTATGCATGTATACTCAGGAAGACATTTTAATCTCAAGTTACAGTGATGTAGTTTTGTAGTCAGTGGAGTTATGACTAATTCTGTGTTAGTAAAGTTCATTCATTTGCATTAAAATTTCCTTTCTTCCAAACCAACTTGATTCAAAAGGGAATGTAGCAACTCTAGATATATTAAACAGCATGCAGGAAAACTAATTTGCTAAATCATGCTCTATTAAAAGTATTTACTCTTCTCTTCCTTTCTAAGGAAACATTTCAGTAAATATCACTTCAGAGGTGCTTAACAAGCTGGAAGAAGATATGACAAGGTAATTTAAAATTGGTATTTCATCTCCTTTTTTTAATGTGGGCACACATTTCTAGTCAAGCCATTCTTCTCTCAAGGATGTTTTGCACACTCCAAACAACATAAAAGCAATGATTGAATAATTGAATAAAGATTGGTGCATGAGATTATTTGTGTCCCTGGGAAGATTCTTGAACATTCCCAGCCATTCCCAACAATTTCCCCGTAATATCTTGCTCTCACCCAGCCTGCCCCCATTTCAGGCATGCTCTGTATCCCAGTGCAATCTGCTTTGACTTCCTTCTTTCTTGTCTTCCTCTAAATGTGTGAAGAGTAACTGTTATGATAAAAAATTATAGTGATTATAATCTGTTGATTCCTTGAGCTATGGTGGTTTACTTGCAAAAAAACAGTTAAATTGACAGATAATACATACTTTGCTGCCAAAGCACCAAGTTGAGCTAAATCACTCTCTACAACTACCTGAAAGGAGGTTGTAGCAAGATGGGGTTCACTCTCTTCTCCCAGCTAGTAAGCAATAGGACGAAAGGAAATGGCCGGAAGTTGTGACAGGGGAGGTTGGATGTTAGAAAAAATGTCTTTGTGGAAAGGGTTGTCAAACATTGGAACAGGATGCCCAGGGAAGTGGTTGAGGGTCCATCCCTGGAGGTATTTAAACAATGTGTGGATGTGGGACTGAGGGACGTGTTTTAGTGATGGACTTGGCGCTGCTGAGTTAATGGTTGGATTCAAATATCTTAAAGGTCTCTTCCAACCTAAACAATTCTATAATTCTGTGAAATTACTTAGACTGTAGAAAATGCAGATTTAGATTATATGCTACCTTAAATCTAGCATTCCAGAGCTGGAAATAGCAGAAAACAATAGCCACTGGGTGCTTCTGCTACAAAGCTCCATAAAGAAAAGATCAAATAAGAAGAAACACAAACTGCTAATAGATGAGTTTTGTTAAGAGGATTTATTAACCATTGTCTGAACACTTGGTTTATGCAGGATGTCTAAAATTTATGTGTTTCTTGTAGCACTTCAGGTTCTTTTCTTCAGGTTGAACTCTATTCCTCATTAGATATTGAAAAATATCTGATGTGCTCTTCAAGGCAATTGTCTTTTCTGAAGAGACGGAGAAGATACGGCATTTGCTGTAGTAACTCTAGCTGTTTTATATCAAAGTGCATTATTATTTCTGGTAACAATGGCCACTAAACTTTCTAAGATTCAGTAGTTAATTTGTAATTTTAAAAACCACAACTATTTACAGAAAAAGAACCCCAAAACAAAACATACCCAAACAACTCTTTACTGTAAAATAAACGAGCAAGTTAGGAGAAGGCTGTTTCTTAGAAATGAAGAACTTGTATGTAATGAGAATGAATTGACAGGGAATTACAACTATGCTTTATAGGAGACTATGGACACACAGAGTTTTTTTGCTTCTGAAACATTTCTGTCAGTCTCTGACACGAAGTCAAGTAATGCATACAAACCTTCAGTGGAATGTACTTGTTCCCAGTGATTTGAAAACAAATTTGAAGGCAGAATTGCAAAGTAAATAATCTGTGCATGGGTAAAGTTATGCTAACTGTTCTGTATTTATTAAGCACCTGATGCCTAATTGCACAACATTTTCAAAGTCTGTGTCATGTTTATTCTAAAAGAACTTTAAAAATAGTTACTACAAAATAGCTATATATGAAACTGTAGAATTTGTTTTGTGCATTATTCAATTGATGAGTGGTCTCCCCCTGTCCTTATCTTGACCCATGAGCTTTTAATTATATTCTTCTCTTTCGAGTCTAGCCGAGGAAGGGGAGAGATAGAGCATCTTCAGTGGGCACCTGGTATCCAGCCAGGGTCAAACCACCACAAATTAACCGTGAAAGTACAAGCTCAAATTAAAAGCAGCCCAAGTTTCTCTTTGGAAACAAATTGTTTACTGAGAAGTGTATTACTTATTAGTAGCACAGGAATGGCTACTCTTTTCCAAAGTTTCTGTATAGAGCCTTGAGTTAGCATTTTCGCTGGTGCAAAGAAGCTCTTTGCACCAATTTCCTGTTTTGGTAGGAGCACCTGCCAGCAGGTAAAATAATAATAGAAACTGTTTGCAAGGACAAAGTTCTCACGCAGGTGTGTTCAAGTACAGAGTGATACACGTGGACTTAGTTGAGTTTGTTACTCAAACAGTTTGCCTAAACTCCAACTATTTCTCAAAAGAAAAAGAACTACTATTTTACAATGCAATTTACTCTCTGATGAGTTGCAGCACTGAATTTAGAGAATATATTTCATGAGCATGGAATCTGGCAAAGATATGAATCCTTTTTGATACAATTTGTCAGGAAACAAAGTCCAAGCATAAATCAATTCTTTGAAGTGATGTGGCGTCATAAAGTAATTGTCTAAAGTAATTACTGCTGAATTTAGAATCAGTGGTCTTGGATTTAGTCTGAGAGGCTTTTTTTTTTGTTTGTGGAATTTTAATGGAGCTGAATATGATTGAAGTCAATATTCAACTAACCAGCACTCTGTTAGTCATTCGTGTACTTTTATTAAACAGTTTTGATTAAGTGAATTTCATAGTGAGTATAGTTTCAAAGTCCATAAATATACTGTATGGTATCATAGCCACAAGAAAAAATGGAGTAAAATTCGAGAAGTTTAACTTATAAATCCATTATCTCCTTCTTAGAGCAGAGCATTTGCACACAGAATCCTGCAATTTGCTCCTGCCAAGTTTGTGTTACAGTTCTATAAAATCAGTATGCACAACTTGGTAAAAGAGTGAAGGTCACAAGAGTTCATAAGAGGTCATATGAGTCAAGCTTTTTGCTAATTGTTTCCTTTTATGTAGATACAGTATTCTTATAATTACAGATAATATACACTATGGATACTTAATCATTGATTTTGGTTGCGTTTTACAAATGGAATCCATTAAGTTACATTTTTTCGGTTCAGTTCTGGTGTAAGTTCACCAATAATTGATTCTGATGTTAATTCTGCATCAAAACAGAATTAATTTGTTTCTTTTTGAACAGTTTAAAGCTGTGACTCAAATTTAGTTCTAGTTTGAGAAATATAGTGGTTCACACACTCCTGGTTTGGATTTGACACCCTGCTCATAGCACAGGGCTGAATTAATGTAAAAGTAAAATAACAGTTACGAATAAAAGAGCCAAAGAATTTTTGGCCTAATGGCGTTTACTTGCAGTAGATGTTCATATAGTAATGCTGTATTCTCAAATCAGGAAATATTTACTGCATCCATGCCTATATTTATTTATATATTTGTTTGATTGTTTGTTTATATAGGCAGGTATATGTATGATTTTAACGTGTGTAAAATATAGATATATGTGATTTAGTCTGTCTATGTGTGTTAAAAATGCTAGGCAGTTTTTGGACGTGACGCATTTAAGTGAAAAGAGCTTTGTATCTCAAATACGATTCTAAAAGAATCTAATGAGAAAATACATACTAAACTGAAAAAAAAAAATAAAAAGGTAATGCCTGTCTAGCAGTAACTTTGTTTTGTTTATTGCATTTTTAAAAAGTGATATTAAATACTATTCATAGAAAACTCATCAAGTTTTACAGTGACATGTAAGTTTTAGTATAAGCATATAAACCCTAATTCAAGTCAAACAGAACAAGTGAGCATCAAGCTAAATTCAGACTAGCAAGGTAATTAAACCAGTTTCAGAGGATCTTTCTTTTTTTTTTTTTTTTTCCTCTTACAGATATGCATACTACTATTCTGGAATAGCAGCTGGTGTTCTTCTTGCTGCTTATATACAAACTTCATTCTGGACCTTAGCAGCAGGTCGACAAATAAGAAAAATTAGAGAAAAATTTTTTCATGCAATTATGAGACAGGAAATTGGATGGTTTGATGTAAATGATGTGGGAGAACTTAACACTCGTCTTCTAGAGTAAGTACACTATACCTTTCCCAATGTTATTTTATCTTGCTAAGCATGACTTACACCCTGTGAAATGAAGTTTTCAAATTTTCTCATGGAGGGTCTCAGAGCCTGAATTTCTAATACTTCTGATAGAGGACTTCCACAAAGATGTCAGAAAAGCATTTTGTTAAGTTCCCTTGAACTCTGAGGGTGACTAAAGCCCAGCCTATGATATTGCCCCCATGAAGAGAAAACAGTTAATTTCTGAGCACACTGAGGACTGAAAAATGTGTTGACTCAGCCCAGCAGTGTGAACAACAGCTTTAATTGCATGACTTTGCCTATATTAAAGCCTTTATCTTTTATTTCCAAATAGCCCACAAGTACAAAACAGATCAAAAATCTGGGATTAAGAAAGTGAGAGTAGTTTTGCACTACAGAGAGAATTTCTACATTTTTAGACAAAAGCAGGTTTATAGCATTACAGTTCCACAAGAAATATGAAATTTTCCTTGACCATACTACATAGTGCTTTACCTTGAATAAAACTGTTATTAGGAAGTAATTGAATAAAGGTTGTCCTCACAGACGCCCATTTAACAAAACTGGAAACCTTTCTTGTGCTTTCTACGTTTTTCTTCCTCTCTGGTTGTAATTTGTTTTTCAGTGATGTCTCCAAGATTAATGAAGGAATAGGTGACAAGATTGGATTGCTTGTTCAATCACTAACAACATTTATAACAGGATTTATTGTTGGTCTCATAAGAGGATGGAAATTAACCCTTGTAATACTAGCAGTGAGTCCTGTCTTGGGACTTTCAGCAGCCCTCTGGGCAAAGGTAGGTTAATATACATTCAGTGTCAGGTTTTATATTAATGACAGATAATTAAATTCTTATTGAAGATAATGAAATTATGGATAGTGTAATTCTTAGTATTAGAATGTGTTGCTTAGAGCAGTTATAGCTTTAGATAACACTTATATACACAAGCACTTAGATGAACTGTGTATCAGTGCACTCACGTTCAAGGCCAGGTTGGATGGGGCTCTGAGCAACCGGGTCCAATGGAAGATGTCCCTGCCCATGGCAGAGCAGTTGGAGCTAGATATCTTTAAGGTCCCTTCCAAGGTCATTCTATAATTCAATAATTCTATGTAGTTTGAATATTATAATTGCCATAGATTGGACAGACTTGTTTGCTTTGAAGCTGTTTCTGCTAATATAGGACATACAGAGAAAGAAGCAAGATACATGTGTAGAATCCACACCTGTAACTGTTTAACTACATTCATATAAGTACTTTTTCTCTTGAAAGGAATAATTGCATCTCCTGGAAAATAAGAAAATAAATTAGAAAAACCTTTGTCTCAAACACAGTTTCTTTTCAGAGTTGTTAACAGCTTTGGTAAGAAATTTTATACAGACTTAGATGAGAGAAGGATCAAACTACCATGGGATTAGAGTGACTTGTAGTTTGAAAGTCTTCAGATTTTTGTGGTGTTTCATTTCCTTTACATTTTAAAGATCGTGAAATGTCTTGAGTGAGTATATTGCAGAAAAGGTAGGATTATAGGTGTATGTGCCATGTGTACTGGCTGACTCTACTGACTGAGTCTTCACAGACTGTGGCCATGTCTTCACAGACTAAGTTATAGGGCTCTCTGGCCAAGGCAGCCAGAGATAAGAATGAGCTGAGGAGATCTGCCTGGGGAGAACCACACCACCTCACTATGAGTGGTCTTCTTTTCTCTTCCACTGGCTGCAAGCAGAGTGGAAAGTCCAGCCCCTAGTTATTTACAACATGTAATGTGGAATTATTTGATTGAATTTACAGTGTACTTAAAAATTTGAATACTGGACATTCTTCACCCATGCCTAATATAATCAAAAGGCTTCATATTGGAAGAAACTAACTGCAATGAAAGCCTTTATTAAGTGCTTGAGTTTATTCTGGTTTTCTTATGTCAAAATATTTGATTCTGTATTAGGTTCTGTCTGCTTTCACTGACAAAGAACAAGCTGCATATGCAAAAGCAGGTGCTGTTGCAGAAGAAGTTCTGGCAGCAATCCGTACTGTAATAGCTTTTGGAGGACAGGAAAAAGAAATTAAAAGGTAAGAGCAATATTTGGTTTCAGCGGCAGATTTTAAAATACTCATTTCAAATGGTTTGAAATTTTCTTGTATATTTTCTGTTGAGAGTCTCGTGCTTTCTGCATTTTTAGGTAATGGGAGATTGTCTGTTAGAGGCTGTTACAAGGTTTGCTACATGTTGAAAGACAGTTATTTTTCTAGAGTTGATATATTGTCTCTGCATTAAAAGGTATGCAAACTACTTCAAACATCCCACAGGGAGAGCTTTAGACAAAAGAAGGCCCTTCTCTGGGAAGAGATGGTGATATCTTTGGCAATCTCATTACTCAGCAGTTGTGAAGGTGCTAATGAACAATATGTCTATTTCCGCTATGCTGTTAAACAAAGTTCTTGTGATATATTTTAACCTTTTATCTTGAGTAGCTCACAATCAAAGTTCACTGACCTGCAGGTTATCTAAGGAACTTAAATGCCAGTCCCTGACCTGCAATTGCCTTTTGTTTCTGCATGCCAGGTTGACTAATGTTGGCCTTTTTAGGGGTTACCTTAGAAACTCTGACTGTCTGACCACCGAGCTTACCTTTGTACAATCTTAAGGTTAGATATTTTATGTATCTAACTTCTGTACTTTGTGAACACTCTGTTTCTAATTCATCCACAGAGCTTTTGGTGCTTCAAGTGTGAGTCTACTTTGAATTTCTATCTTTCTTCCAGATACCGTAAAAATTTAGAAGATGCTAAACGGATTGGAATAAGAAAGGCTATTACAGCTAATATTTCTATGGGTGCTGCTTTCTTACTGATATATGCATCATATGCACTGGCATTCTGGTATGGAACTACTTTGATCTTAAATGATGATTACACTATTGGCAAAGTTCTTACAGTAAGTATTAATGAGTAAATCCTCAGTAACAGTGAAAAATAATAAAGAACACACATTGAAGTGTGTAATGGGAACTTATTTGAGTTTAATGAAAATTATATCCCAAAATTGGCAAAGTAGCATCCCTTCTTCTTAACAAGATGATTCTCACCACGAAAGCCTACATGTTGTTTCTATAGGATCTCAAAATCTACATGAATCCAAATAAAACTTGTATTATTTTCCAACTGTTCCTACACATCCTCTGATTTTCATAAGATTAGACTGATACAGAAACAGTTCAATCAAAAACTGAAGTACAATACTGTTTCTAGTTGCTATTTGCTTTTAGAGGACTGAATATATTTTCAGGATGCAGAAACAAACACTTTTTTTTTTAAGCTGTTGTGTGGTCTAAGTAGATAATTTTCTTAATGTTTTTCTTATGTTTTGCACCATGAGAGCTAGGAACCACTTCTCAGTAGTTTTAGAAACTGAGGGGAATAAAAATATACCTGTGACTCAGAAATGTGTCACCACCTAACCAAAGGAAGAAAACCATAACACTTAAGTCATAACAAATTCTTCTCTTGATGTGGCAACCATTCTAGTTTCGTATGAAATATTAAATAAACATGGTAAGAAGAATAACTTTGTTAACCATGATGAAAGCCAGCCAGGTGATCACATGCATATATTTATATATTTTTTAAACTACCTGTTTTGTTTATGAAGCACTGAAATTTGTGAAAAATGTCTCTGATATGTGTTTTTGGCTCTTTTGAACCTTTTGTATAGGTTGGCATAAAGAACCTATACAGTGAAGTTCACCTCTCAGTGAAGTTCATGACCTTGTGTGTAATTCATTCTGTTCAAAGTATTTGCAAATTCTATTGCAAATTTTCTATGTGGTAGTTTACTGAATTACATTTTTATAACATAGATGATACATTATCATGTGTAAAATCTGCGAATAAGCCGTCTTCAATATGGTGGGTGCGACGGACTTTGCTCTGACTACTAGGGCTGTTTTGAGCTCTGAGCAGTGTGGTTTAATTGCTTTTGTTTTGATACTAACTGAAAGCAATAAACTGTGCTATTCTGAGAAAATTGTTAATTTTTTTCTTTTTCTGGTGTTTCTTGTTTGTTTGCACTTATTCTCTTTCATTGAAGCAGAGGGATCCTTTATTACTTTGTGATGGAGAACTTGAGTTGTATACTTCTCTTTCACTGTCACTTTGAAAGCAGAATGATAGTGTTTTGCATATCTGTCTTTGTTCTGTTGGAA
This sequence comes from Dasyornis broadbenti, assembly GCA_013397935.1. Taxonomy (NCBI): domain Eukaryota; kingdom Metazoa; phylum Chordata; class Aves; order Passeriformes; family Dasyornithidae; genus Dasyornis; species Dasyornis broadbenti. The sequence goes on from VZRN01000405.1 coordinate 642,903, forward strand.
GATATGTAATATACATTCTGGTCTTTGACCAAAGAATAAATTAGTACAATAAATCCTGAGATATCAAGAGCAATTCTAATATTTTTGTCATAGATTTTACAAGTCTGAGTCACTTTTTCACGTCTTCTCAATATGTTTGCGAAATTAATGTTGTACAGTACCTCAGTTCTCAGCTGAACCTTAAAAAGCCCTTTTCTTAATGTTCTTCTCTGTCTAAGAGAGACTTTTTCAGTTTTTCTTTAATTCTAGATACCTTAATCTTCCATTAACAGACATGGAACCTCCTGACCCAAAAATATCTAATGCAAATAAATAAATTAAATGTTCTGCCTAAATAAGAATAAATATATGCCTCTGTAAACATTTCTTTCAGGTCTTTTTCTCTGTATTGATTGGAGCTTTCAGTATTGGACAGACTGCTCCAAGCATAGAGGCATTTGCTAGTGCAAGAGGAGCTGCCTATGTGATCTTTAATATAATAGACAATGTGAGTATCTTTGCCTTTGCTATCATTTCAAAACTTCTTTTAAAGATAAGAGACCCTTCTTTTTAAAGACAGGAACTAAATTCAGCCAAAAGCTTAATGGAAAAATTATAAAAGTATTCTTGCATGAGCATGTCATCAAAGTAGCAGTGAGGGAGCAAAACATCGTGCAATTTATATTTTTCAGAAATCTCACCTAAATTTCTTAAAAACCACATTTAATATCTCTGCAGAATAATGGTGCTCTCAAAGACTTCTTGCGAAAAAAATGTTGGGTTTTTTTTTTTGTATTTTATTTTGCACAGGAACCTCAAATTGATAGTTATTCAGAGACAGGTCACAAACCAGACCACGTAAAAGGGAACTTGGAATTCCAAAATGTTTACTTCAATTATCCATCCAGACCAGATGTTGAGGTACTGTAAATGAAACTTTATGTATATTACAGTTGAATATGTGGGTCATATGTTGGAAAAAAAAATCATTAAAAAGTCATAAAAATTAAGTTCTGTTGAAAATATAACAATTTCAGGTTGATTCTCTAATCTATATAAAACTACCATGTCATCACAGTGATTTTAGCTAAATTTATTTCCACCTTAGCTAAACATGTTAAGTTTCCTGAATAATTTTTTGTCTAAAGCACTAGTAAGTGTGGCCATGCAAAAAACCATAAATATGTATTTCTATCAGAATCTAAATTTATAATCCTTACTCAAGTGTTTGTGTATAGTAATAATAATGACATAGTGAGTTTTAAAGTAATTAGGATGCAACTTTGTTATAGCTGTGTCTGAACCAGTTAAAGAAAGCAGATCCAGCAAGGACTTGTTGTATATGGAATAGAGATCAGAGTCTGTATTTGTCTAGACAGAGAATAAATTTCCTCTTAAAAGTCCTCTTAAATTCAGAGTCTTAATGCAGTGAAAATAATGACATATGAATGATTTCTGAAAATGTCTTAATGGAGAGTGTCTTTACACTATGCAACTATTTCCTTCCTTATCTTAAAGGAAAATCACTGACCCTGATAAGGTCATATCTTTCTTTCGATAGTCAGAAAGGAAAGGCACTCAGCTTTTAACCATAACTTTTCCATAGCTTCCCTGCAGTTTGCATGGTACATTAAAGAAAAAGATGAGGCAACATAATACAGAAATATTGCATCATATTGTTTCTGTATTATATTTTACTTGTGGTAGTATTATTTTGTCATATGAACTGGTTCATGAGACAGCTAGTTGTGAAGTATGTTGTATAATACATTGACACTGAACCACTTGTGATGTAAGTATAAGGAAAATTGAGCTGAAGTCATCAGTTATCTAAAATTAAGACTCACATGTTTATAAATTTTATTTTTACCAGATTCTGCTAGAAATATAAAGGTTATTTTATTGTAGTCTTTCAAATTTACCTTGACGTTTCTAAATACTGTTATGTTTTTTACTAACCTTATATGGATAGATCCTGAAGGGCTTGAATCTCAAGATTAATTCCGGCCAGACAGTGGCCCTGGTTGGTGGCAGTGGCTGTGGGAAAAGTACAACTGTTCAGCTCATCCAGAGATTTTATGATCCCAAGGAAGGCACGGTAAGATACCTCAAGTGAGACAACTGCTCTGTGTATCATACTTGTTGAAAACCTAATTCTGGACTCACTGCTACTGTCAATGTTCTAATGACATGGTAAAGTATACGCTAAAATGGCACATGCTAGCATGGAGAGAGAGGTTCCTTGTTTAAAACACTTAGTAAACAGCTTTTGTCTGCTCTCTTTTGTTTAGGTTACCATTGATGGGCAGGATATTAAGACCTTAAATGTAAGATATCTGCGGGAGATAATTGGTGTGGTGAATCAGGAGCCCGTGCTCTTTGCCACTACTATTGCAGAAAATATTCGTTATGGCCGTGAGGATGTCACCATGGAAGAGATTGAAAAAGCCACCAGGGAAGCAAATGCTTATGACTTCATCATGAAATTACCCAATGTAAGCTGATCAGCTCTCCTGCTGAAATAATTTCTTCTAAGCCTTCTTGTTATGAATAGTTCCTCCGAAGGAATGCTTATTAAGAGAGGAAGCTATCCCTGAACATGTGAATATGCAGAGCTATGCAGAGCTTCCTCATAACTACTGAGAATAATGTTAATTTTGTATCTTCAGGCAATGATTTGACATTCAAGCATTTGAAGAACTGCTAGAATTCCAGGAACATAAGTGATTAGTTAAGTTTATCCAAGTAGGTGTTTATTCCTGTAGGGGAAGGAGAAGATGTTACTGGCATTACTGACATCTTTCTTTAGTGGAAGGACTGTGCCACTGAGTATTTTCCATACATGTGTTTGTCTTGTAGAAGTTTGAAACTGTGGTTGGAGAAAGAGGGGCACAGCTGAGTGGAGGCCAGAAGCAAAGGATAGCAATTGCCCGAGCTCTGGTTCGCAATCCTAAAATTCTTCTGCTTGATGAGGCAACATCAGCTTTGGATACTGAGAGTGAATCAGTTGTGCAGGCAGCACTGGACAAGGTCAGTAGTGTTTAAAATTAAGCAGGAGCCTGATATTTACTTCTTTTCCCAAACTTTTGTTGAAAATAGAGGCTCATAAAAACACAAAATGTAAACTTTGATTTGGCAAATACTCTCTGTACAGAGAAATTTTGAGGTCCTGCAGGTGTTACAGGGAGAAATCTTATTTCAAATCAGAAGATGGAATCATATTTTCTGCACTGTTAAGCTTAAACTAACATTTTCTTGGTGTAAATACCATCCTCTTCTATTATCTGTCTTACTGCCATTCATATTGTTGTCAGTCATGAGGTTCTGCTGGACTCACACCTCAGGCCTGTGAGAGACCTTCTGAATGCCATCCCTTCCCTCAAGTGGTGAATAAACTGCACCACTCAGCTTGATGTCACCCGGAAACTTGCTGAGTGTGCACTCAATCCCATTTATCTGTATCAGTGATGAAGATATTAGAGTATGGACTCTTGAGGGACATTTCTGAAGATGAACTCCATCTGGATTCCAACAGAATTCCACTGCTTGGGATCATAACTTTGATTATTTAAACTAAAATTTGCTTGATCACTTTTATACAGCCTCATAATTAAAATGACAAGCTGTGACATTTGAAACATTAGGTGTAATGTGCTTATAAATATCCAAAGATAGGTATTTAGTTGAAATACAATTCACATGAAATTGTAGAGACTTTTATTTTTATTGTAGTCTCTCGAACTTAAAACACTGATTTTTTTTTTAAAAAGTGAGTGTGAAATTCTTTCTGATGTTTCTGAGTATAAATTCTCCATGGATTTTAAGGCTTAAATGGGCAGCTATATGGGCCTAAATATAAAAAAGATTAGCATTTAAAAAATTTAAGGCTTTGTAACATTCTAAAATTTTATATGTTGAGGTTTTTATTTAGACATTTGTGATCAAAATTTGATGTATTTGTGCCACAGTGAAAGATAGTCACTAATAATAAATTTCAAGCTTAAGATTATATTTGTTTTAAGGTACTCATTTAAATATGTTTTTTAAGTTTTTTTGAAAGTTTTATTTCTCTGTGAACCATTTTAATATTTCTTTTAAGTCTTATTCAACTCTACTATGAAGATGGACTTCTTGCATTTACTTATAAATACTCACATTAAATATTGCTATTTTAGGCAAGGGAAGGACGCACCACGGTTGTGGTAGCTCATCGACTGTCAACGGTCCGAAATGCAGATCTGATAGCTGTGTTCGAAGGTGGAGTTATCGCAGAGCTAGGCAATCATGCTAAATTGCTTGAGAGAAAGGGAATCTACCACAAACTCGTTAACATGCAGGTACTTTTCTCTCTAGCTGTTGCCTCATTTTCTCTTTTTTTTCCTCACCCATATCAGAAGTATGAGAAATTTTGCACCATATTTTAGCAACAAAAACCCCATATATTTTGAAAGGAGAACAGTAATCTGAGAGAGAAGACCAGTAGTTTTGGTACAAGACCTCTTTAAGCCCAGGATAATACATTTTTAATACTCTAGGTATTTAAACTTTAAAGATTATTTTATGTTTTCCTTTTACGCAGTTAATGTAGAGCAGATGTTTAGTTAGTTAATGTGTAGCAGAGTTTGCTATTCCATTACTTGTTCTTAGTCTGATAAAAGGTAAAATACAGTAGCTGACACTGGAGAAATAGAGCATGCATATTTAAAGTTGTTTAATTATAATCTTTCATACTGAATTTCTTTCTAGGGAAAAAATATGTAGGAACACAAGAAAAAGAAAAATAATACAGCTATGCCAAGTGCAAAAATATGTTTTGAACTTATATAGACAGAAAAAAAAGAGATTGCAAGTAATGATAAATTTCAAAAATGTATTAGTTATTAAATGAAGACCAAAATACTTTGATAGTTGCATCTCAAGGTCCCATGCGACCATTCAGTTATAGCAGATTTTCATTGTAGCCTTTGTTGTACTGCATAACCGCTATGTCCGTTATAGAAACTTAAACTGCCGTCTCAGAATGTCAGACTGAAGAGGCTAAACCAGACCACTTAAAATATTTCTTCATAGATTATGAGAATGCATTTGGTAACCTTAGATTCAAAGTAACTGTATCCAAGCAAATGTGAATATGGGGAAAATGAGGAAATATAAAATGGAAAGAAAAATTAAAAACAATAAAAAAAGAAAATAAAAAATGGAAACCAAGTTTAAAAAAAAGGATATTTTTATTAGTAGTGCAAAAAGCAGTAAGAAATAAAAAAAATTGGGAAAAAAACTCCCACAAGTTGAAGGCAACTTTGAATCCAGTTGCTATCAAATACCTCAGGGATGGGTAGATATTTAATTACTCTGTCAGAGACTGGCAAAAGTATCACCAAGGGTAAGGCTCTTTTCCAGGCTGCCCTAATTTTTCAGTCAAAATATCTTTTTCACTGGGTTCATCCTGAACTGCCTTATTCCATTTAAAGTCAAGAATTGTTAAGCATGTTCTGTAGTAAATACGGTGATTTTTAATCACTTTTTATCACTATGAATAAACTGTATATCCCCTGAGAACTCATTCTAAAAGAACCCAAGAGGTCTGCAAAGGGTTTACATTCAATTTAAAACTTTGATATTTTAAATCATTAAGAAAAAGAGCAGCGACTCTCACTCCCCTGTTCTCCGCTTAGTATAAGCATTTTCTTGGGAGCTGAAAAACTCATATATGAATAAACCTCTGAAGACAGAGCTCTATTAAATATTATACAGATTTTCATATCTCCTTTAAAGGGGATCTGTTGTTTCCCCCATACCTCTTTCTACTGAAACAATGTTACTTTTACTTTGATTACCTCATAATTTTGCAAGTTTAGAGTAATGTATGCACAAATAACCTTAGCATCACGTTCTTCCCACTTTTAGGCAATAGAAGGTGAAGCTCCATCATCAGAAAATAATGAGAATGCACATAGTGTCAAAAGCAGTGAATCTGAACAAGAATTTGGTGAATCCTTCACAAAAGGATTGAGAAGACGATCAACTCGGAGAAGCATGAAAAAGCCCGGAGAGCAAAATGATGGTCCTGATGAGGAAAAACCTTCACCTGTAAGTATCTTTGCATAGTTGTTAGTAAACTTGATTCCTTTAAACAAAGTATGTTACATTCATTCTCCTGCTCAAGAAAGATACAAGAAGGACGCATTTGATAGGGATGAAGAAAACATGAGAATTTTAAAATTCTAAATAGCCTTTGACTGATAATATTCGTAACTTCCTTTTTTATTCTCAACATAAATGATAATACAAATAAAATGGTAATTTAAAAATCTATAACAAAGATAATGAGTTTATTAGTGAAAAAAATTTGTTTTAAAAGAAATATACTTACATATATTTACATACCATATCAACATAGTCTATACAGGTTAAACATTCATTTTTGGATAAGAAACAGAATATTTGGCCCAACATAACAACTCTTACAACAAAACTTGTAAGAAACCCCCCAAAAATGTGATTGCATTCATATTTACAGCAATTACTTTGCTGTTATTAATTGCTTAATAAACTATTACTTGTATTAATCGAGTCATGGATTACACACAGCAATATGCCCTGAATCAGTAGTTCAGTCATCATTGACCAATACCAAAGTATTCACCAAAAAAATTATATGGATAAACTAATATACAATGACAAGTGCTATAGATATTGTGTACAGCTCTTCCTTCCTTGCATTAGAACAACAGAAAAAATGTACAATCAGCTATTTATTAATGTTATTAAACTATACATTTTTACTTCCCCTGAATGGATTCTGGGAATAGGAAATTGATTACTAATCTCTCCTTTTCTCCATCTTTCTCCAAATACATTCATGTTTGTCCTAACACGATTCCCATTTTTTAGGCTGAAGAACTTCCTCCAGCTTCATTTCTGAAAATTATGAAGTTGAACAAAACTGAATGGCCATACTTTGTAGCTGGAACCTTGTGTGCAATTATCAATGGAGCTTTACAACCTGCATTTGCAGTCATATTTTCTGAAATTATAGGGGTAAGTCGGAGTAAAATATGCAAAAAACTATAAGCCCTCAAAATTTATTTCTAATAAAATTAGGTTTAAAACAATCACTACATAGTGAAGCTGAAGAGTGGATGAAGCACTCTTGCAAAAATTTGAAAAATTGTATGAAATTTACAAAATCCTAAGAATCTTGCTACAACCTGAAATATGATTGTTATACCTTAAATCTTATGTAGCATATGCTCAAATTTTATATTAATGCAATTGACTACCAAAAAGTTATTGAGAAAGAGAGTATTTTAGATTGTTAGTGAATTTTTAAAAAATGTTGTTTTAAATTTTATTTTGTAGATTTTTTCAGAAACTGACAAGGAGGTCTTAAGAGAAAAGAGCAACTTATATTCACTGCTGTTTTTAGTACTTGGGATCATTTCCTTTTTTACTTTCTTTTTTCAGGTATGTCTTATTATGTCTTATTATTTTAACTTTAACATATTTCAGAAAACAGACCTGAAATACACTAAAAATTTGCATCTTCATAATACGTATCTCCAACTCAAACCAGAACCTGTATTTATGGTTCTAGATGTGTCTTGTGCTGAAACTGATCCAGAACTTCTTGTGTGTAAGAGGGTTTCGAACCGCTTCAGACCTCTTAGCTTCAAATCTTCCCCTCTTGTTCATCAGTCTCAGGATGAAACATCTCAGGATGAAACTGGATTTTCTCACTCTTTTTCCATTGCTAACTAAAGGCAACCCCTCCAGCCTTTACATTCTACCACCCCCTTCTCACCCTCAAGCCTTCCTGTTTGAATCTGTTAGTTATTGAAAATCTACCAATCTCCTGCCTTAGTTCTCCAGTTTTTTGCTTCCGTAACCCTTTCCTCGTCCAAAGGAAAATCCCATGTTTCTCCTATGGGAATCCCCAAAGTGTCCCAGGCCCAGTTTGCCAGGTAGGACTCACCACACTGATATTCATTTCCTTCTGCTGAAATGCTGATGGTTGCACCTGCTACAACAATGCCACTTAAAAGAATGGAAAGATAGTAATCATATTAAATATTTTCATATATAATATGGGTTATAATTTATGAACCTGATTGTATAGTTTTATCTGTTAAATGAACCTACAGAGTGAAATAATAACGTGCGTTTAGGACAGCAGCATGAACAGTCCCTTGCAGAAACCTCTTGTTTTGTTTATGGAATTGTCTTGTTGCACAAGAGAAAAAGGCCTTGAGTACAGAAGGCTGAGTGATAGGTTTGCTCAGTTTGTAAATGTTCAGATAATGTTTTGAATTTGAGTGATGCGTTTGACTTCAATGAACCCAGGTTACCTTACAAAGTCTTTAATATAAAATGAATGGCCTAAATGCTGCTTGTTTAAATCTGACTTAGACTGACTCATACAAATGACATCAAAGAGTTGATTAGTGATCTTTTCCCTGAAGCGTGCTGGTGCAGCAGTGCTGGGAAATATTGCTATGCTCCCTTACATTTTTTTTTCAGAAATAATATTTGAATGTCTGTACTGTGAACCTACTAGTATTTATATATATTAATCCTGGTTTTACATTTGCTTTGTGCAAACAGAACTGTAATATTTGATATTTTGACATTGTAGAGGCAATGTATCTAAAATATTTTTTGAATAAACACAAACAATGTAATATTATACTAAGCATTGTACCTTTTCTCAAACAGGGTTTCTTATTTGGCAAAGCTGGAGAAATTCTTACAATGAGGCTTCGATTCATGGCATTTAAAGCAATGCTTAGACAGGTAAAGATAATAAATATTTTGATTTCCAGGGTTTTAAAAATAATTAATTGTATTGGTATAAAATAACTGTATTTTACATCACTCTATCATATTATAACTTATCAACAGAGAAGATTGTTTAAATCAGACTAAAACCCAATTTGGTTAGTTACACGGCATTAAGCAAAGTATCCTGAGAGGGAAAGCCTTAAATCAGTACAAGAGTTTTTTATGTACTCCTGGCAAGGACTGAGATTTACAGCCAAGTTACAAGGGCCTTACAAGCTGGTGTGCACAAGCACATTATCTGTTTTCCCATTATCTATTCATTTACCTGCTTTGCTTTCTTGGTGCCCTTTCTCCCCCAGAGAAATGCAACACAACTTGCATTGTAACTCTTACTTCAAAGTCTGATTTAAATTGTGATATGTACAGACATGGGTTTTTTTTAATTTATTGGATGTCTCTGTCCAAGAGCCCCTGAATCTATAATTGTTGTTTGTTAATGCAATAATAAGATTGTATTTTGAAAACCAAAACCACTGTCAGAGAATTAAAATATAAATAGAACATAATGTTGTGAAGTAATTATAAATTGCTCTTAATTTTGCATGATTTCAGGATCAAAATTCTAGATTTTGGAATATACAATATGATACCTCTGGGGTTTTAAGTCTTGCATATAAAGCAAGTCTTGCACACACAGACACAGAATTTGAATCTTGTGAACATGACTATTTGCACTGTGACAGAACCCTGGTAGTAGTCTGAAAAATTACGATTTATAGATCAGCCATACTGAAAATCTACTGAACAGGCAATCTTACAATTGAGTCTTGAGCTCATAAATGCCTGTAACATATTACGAGGATTTCATTCAATGCATATTACACATCAAAGTTTAAATCAGATATTTGTTCACATGGTGAATAAATAATAAACTGTGTACCTGATCCCAACAATTATCTTTGATCAGATAGACCAGTTTGGTTTCTTGTTTGGTTGGGGGGTTTTGTTTTTTTGTTTATTGGTGTCTCATAACTTCCAAATAAGCCTCTTCAATATGGGAAGAAACAAAGCAATGAATGTTTTGTTTTTAACCTGAAAATGCTTTACACTTAATTCCTCCCTAAACAGCTTTGCAGCCATGAAGGGGTGTGACTGAAGCATCCTCTCCTCCAAGGAGATTCAGAGAGGAAGTAGCAGTGGGGGAGGGTAAATTTTGCTTTTGGGAATCTGCTCTCTTTCCTTTTCAGCAGGGACAATGAATACATCAGATGATTCACAAGATTACACTTTTTTCTAAAAATATTCACTGTGCAATGTTGGAATTGGAATTACACTTATTTAAATATGCAGAACTGAGGCACTGCCACATATCAGCTTTACTTTACAGTTTATTTGAAATGTCCAAAAATTGGTCTTAAAAATAATGTTTCTTATTGTAGGATATGGGCTGGTTTGATAATCCTAAAAATAGCACTGGAGCATTAACTACGAGACTTGCTAATGATGCCTCTCAAGTGAAAGGAGTAAGTAAAATTTTGGTTTGGAATTTTTCATGTTTGGTTTAGTATGTAGTGAAATTGCAGCTTGGGTTTGACTGGTTGGATAACAGTCTTGATTTTGACAACTAAAATTTACTATAAAGCAATAGCTGGTAAAGAATGTACTGATGCACTTTATGAGAATTATGGTAATACATGTTTACAAACTAATTTTCAAGTAATTTTTTTTTCAAAGTCTACTATTGTGCGGTATTGTGATCTTCATTATTAAGCAAATTCATTGGGAATCTCTTATCTGAGAAGTCTTTAAAAAGAGGTCTTACTCACCTAAAGACATGCAACCAAATTTATTCAGTTTACGTCTCCTGCTATTTTTTTGAGTGTACACATTTCTTATTTAAAAAGATAGAACTGTGAGCAACAGATTTCCTTTTCTCTGTTACCTTCTGGAGATTTGTTACAAGTAAATTGTGTACTTTCAGGGGTCTGTAATATCAAGCTAAAGCATACTGAATGTTATTATTTGTGTATGCTTAAGTAAATTTTTACTGCTACATGAAGTTATATGCTGTTTTTTTTCTGAACTGAAGAGTTCTGAAGTATCTTTGGCTTTATTTCCATAGGAAAAGTTAAATATTTAATTTTCTTCTTCCTTGGGGTCTGTGTGATGGCTTGTAAAGCTAGCTCTGTTATCTACAAAATATGACAGATTTTAATGTTTAGATATAAATGTGAGTATGTGATGAGGGTAAAGTTTGTTCAGTTTCAGGAGCAGAATTTAGAAATTACAGACTAAATTTAAGTAATCAGAATGTTGGGAAAGAAGAAATAAATATGATCTTGATTTTTTACAAAAGCATTTAAGAAACTCCCTTTTTGAAAAATAACAAAACTGAATTAAAACGTTCTAAATAGTGTTTTGAGAATCAGGAATTTTGTAGGTGAAACTGCTTTCCTTATTTAAAATCCAGTGACTTTAGTAAAAGATTACTTCTTTCTTTCTCCAGGCAACTGGTGTCAGACTAGCATTAATTGCCCAAAACATAGCCAACCTTGGGACTGGAATTATTATATCATTAGTTTATGGCTGGCAGCTGACCCTGCTGCTTTTAGCTGTTGTGCCCATCATTGCAATAGCAGGAATGATTGAAATGAAGATGTTGGCTGGGAATGCTAAGAAAGATAAAAAAGAGCTGGAAGCTGCAGGAAAGGTGGGTCTAGAGAAATTTATCTCTTTCTGTATAATGCATACAGTCGTATTTATCACAGCATTGTTAATGGATATATTACTTCCAAATATAGAACATTTCACAGTGTGCGTGTTCCAAAGACAGTCAGTTATACTAGTAGACCTACAGAACATCACACCTCTTCAATAAAAATTTAAGACTTATTTTATTAACCAATGAATATTTTTGTAGCTGATAAATCTCAGAATGTGCTAAACACTATTCAGGTATATTCTCTTCTGATTACTTTTCTATTCATCTTTGTTTTCCTTATTTTGCAAGCATCTTCATTTTGACATTCTCTCTTTTTTTTTTTTTTTTCTGTCATCCCTTTTTGGCATGTCATCTATCTTATATTTATTATACTGCTTTTTTTTCTCCCCCCTCCTTCCTCTTATTAATGTTTGCAGTGATAATATGTATATATCCACTGGTTTCTGTTTGCATTCCTTTGTTTCTTGAGTGGAAGAGAAAGATGAGAACTGAAAAGCAAGAAGGCTAGACTCTTGTTTAACAAATTAAATGAAGGCATTTAATGTCACTTCATTCCAAAAATCCTTTTGGGACAGAACAACTATTTCATCACTTCCCAGATATTGCTTTCTTCAAGGTAAAACTTTTCTAAAATCTCTTCCTATGTCCTACAGTTTTTAAAAGTTACTGAAAAGAAAATCATTTATCTAAGGTCATGCAATTCCATTCCTTTCCTTTCAACTGGGTACATTTCTTCTGTTTCTCTCTAAGGGATGAGCATTTATTTCACGTTGTTTTATTTTAGGATGTGACAGAAAATAGTTGACAATTCTTGGAATAGACACTATAGACTTTCTTAATGCAGCATATTGTGAAGAATTAGCAGAGGTGTTACAAACTTTTTTTTTTTTTTTTTCAAAACTGAAAAAAAAATATTTTCTTTTCATAGTAATGCCAGTTTCCCTTCTCAAGGTCATGTAAGCAAGCACTGGACTACAGGCATTTTATTCAATTTTCATTTTTTAAAAAATATGGGGTTTTTGCAGTAAAAATGCTGTTCCGCGTGGAAAATTTGCTTTCTGCAAAGAGTTGCTAAGCTTAGGTTACTAAAAAACCTTATATTATGGTCTTTTTTAAACTAAAATTGCATGAAATGTATATTTTAACAAAATGCATTAAAGCCTTGAGGGCCTTTTCACAGAATTATCAAGATGGGAAAAGACCTTCAAGATCATCAAATCCAACCATCAACCTAGCACCGCCGTAATCACCCCTAAACCATAATCACCCAAGTGCCACATCCATCTCTTGAATGCTCGCAGAGGCAGTGACTCCACCACCTCCCTGGGAAATCTATTCCAATGCCTGACCACCCTAATAGCAAAAATTTTTTTTTAGTATCTAATCTGAATCTCCCCTGGCACATTTGTGTATACAAATGACTAAAGTCTAAAGAATCTGCAAGCTTAAAGAAAGTATCAGAGCAAATATTTACTGCTGAGATCTAAGTTAAGCTCTAAGGCACCTCAGTAACCTGGACATTTTGATTTTAGCCCAAAATCAGTGGACTGGAAGTTTAATGCTAATATGCCATTTTTCATGTTGAGTATCTTCTCCATAATTGTCATTGCTGTCTAATGTTTTTCACCATTTATTTGTAGAACATTAAGAGGTCTTATCAGAAAATTCTGACCATTGTAAGAAAATCTCATTGTCATAAAAAGTATAAAATGCTTATTTTAATATCAGTGGTCTGTGATTTTAATAACCAGTATAAAAAATATAAAATTGTATTCCAAAACAATCTTTTTGTTAATTTAGAAAAAGGAATTGCAACATAATCTTATCTTTTGATTAAAACATTTGTTTTTCTATTGCAGATTGCCACAGAAGCAATAGAAAATATTAGAACTGTTGTTAGCTTGACCCGAGAAAGAAAATTTGAGTCAATGTATGGAGAACATTTGATTGTACCATACAGGTATAATAAAAATAACTAAGCTAAAAAATAATCTGTAATAAACTACAAACATTTACTTCAACAAAAATATTTTTTGTAGTGTGTATGATTTAACATATAATTTAATTATCTCAGAATTAATGTCAATATTTTGCATATTTCTCTTGAAAAATGCAACCACCACCAGTCAATATTTAAGAAAAAATTATTTAATTAGTTTTCTGTTATACTATTGGTATCTTCTATTACAATGTCACTTGGTTTGGAAAAATGTTGGTTTTAAGTGAGCTGTGAAAGTGGTCTAATCTAAATTTCCACCTGAATTGTTTTGGTTATTAATTAAAACCTTTTTAATGTAAATTGAGTATTACATTAAGCTATTTTTCAAAGTGTTAGTAAGATTGAAAACATTTGAATAATTATTTACTGGTTTGTGGTTAATAATAAAGTAATATAAGTCTGTCTGGACTAAATCAAAATTTAAAAGTTTTAAAGTAAACAACTGAAAAGATTCTGCCAATTAAAGTTTTATTTGTTCCACAATGGAACATTTCATTTTCAGACATCCATGAAAAAAGTAAAGGAAATGAAAGTATATGTACACAAACATAAATGGGAAAGAAGTAGGGGTGCCACTAACACATCTACCATAATAATTGAGTGCTTATAGCAAAATGCAGGACATAAAAGATATAACTTAGCTTTTTTTCTCAGGCTGCTGGGTTTTGAGTTCATATCTCACAATTTGCAGAACAGTTTCTAACCATTCTCAGGGTAGACACCGATGGGATTGCTCCAAGACTTTCATCTTTCTTGTTCTACTATAAATAAGAACTTATTGCCCTATGAGAGAGAAGATGTGGTTTTTAGTTAATGTTGCAGTGTATGTACGCTTCCCATTCATACAGTATCAATTGAAGTAAATTGTTTTTTTCCAAATTAGGACTTCAGTATGATTGCACACTTTGACAAAAATATGCATTCTTTCTGTGCAGAAATTCTGTGAAGAAGGCACATATATTTGGCTTTTGTTTCGCCCTTTCACAAGCAATGATGTTCTTCACCTATGCCGCCTGTTTCCGGTTTGGTGCCTGGCTAGTGGTAAATGGACACATGGACTATCAAAGTGTATTTTTGTAAGTATCTCTTTTGCAATCTTTTTTCTGTCTGTCCAGAAAAATAATTTTTAATTTAAGAGGTTTACGGTTAAACCATGCAGGGCTATGGAAACAATAAACACTATGAAACACTGAGATCCTACCTGTGTGGATATCAGTAACCTCAATACCCATGAAGGTCAACCATACCGATTTTTTGTTTGCCAACCTCATCAAACATAGTTAATACAGCTGATTTTGACCAGAAGATGTTGGAAAGTGTCTGCATCCCATCTGCTAGCTGAACATCTCTAGCCTTCTGAAAGAATTTCCAGTTAGATTTGAAAGGGAGGGTTTGAGCAAAAACTGTGTGAGCCCTCTAGGCTGTTCAAATGCAGAATAAAACAGATCACTCTATGTAGCTCTGAAGAGAAAAGACAAAATTAATATAAATTAATCTATTTTGCTTTGCTCTAAAACAGGCTAACTGGTGTCATATATCAAATACCATTTCCCAGTGATGAGTATGTTTCTATGATGTGTGGCAGTAAGCAATAGCTGAAGACAACAGGTTCTTAAACTATTCTAATGTAGCTTGTAAAGTTACATAAAATTCCATAAAATTACATAAAATTCACCGTAAAGCATCAATAGCATAGTTTTCAACCTTTTTTTGGTATTGTAAACCCTGCCATTTTTTTCCAGCAGAGATGTGATAGAAAATTAAGTCTTTATTTTCACCTTGTTACAGGCTTGATTTCTTATTTTCATTGATGCTTTAAAAATTGGCATCACTAACTCCCAATGGTCATTGAACCATAGAGAGGAAACCACAGGGATGATAGAACAGGATTAGAGTAACAATTTTGACATCCATTGACCCCTTTCCTCAGAGCCCCAGCTGAGATTTAAAAAACTAACTGGTACTAATAACTGAAGAAATTAGTGATAATAAGTAATGAAAACACTGAATTTGGAATGAATGCATGTTTATTTCACGTCATTAAAAGAGGATAAATAGAAATTTCTGGAGCTAAATGAATAATTAAAACATTAATAGTTGATTACTTTATGCTTTCTAAATTTAGCCCTCTTTTTTCTCTGAGTAAAAGAAAAACTTGAATGCACTCCATTTCCATTGTCCTTTTTTACACTGTCTGTTGAACCTTTCCTACTGATTTCTTTTACAGGGTGTTTTCAGCTGTTGTGTTTGGTGCAATGGCATTAGGACAAACCAGTTCTTTTGCCCCAGACTATGCCAAAGCCAAGATATCAGCAGCCCACTTGTTTCTGCTGTTTGAAAGAGTACCCCCGATAGACAGTTACAGTGAGGAAGGAGACAAACCTGTAAGTAAGCCATGTATGATGGGTGGTATTGTTTATTGGTAATATGGACAGCACTCTCCTCAACCTCATTCTTCCCTCCTTCTGATTACATCCTTATCTCAATGCATTCTTGACACTATCTGAACACAACATTGACCAAGTTCTCTATTGTGAGTCCAGCTTTTACACATAGAGCCAAAAGATTATTTGTTTTGAAAATCTCTATTGATTTTGGGCATGGGGGGTGGGGATACTTGTGCACTTCTGTTTTAATTATCTATGAAATTGTCTTAAAGATGTAACAGTGATACTATTTTAATTATAGGAAACATTTGAGGGAAACATAACAATCAAAGATGTGGCATTTAACTACCCAAATCGACCAGAGGTCAAAATACTTCAAGGTTTGAATCTAAAAGTAGAAAAGGGACAAACTCTGGCTCTTGTTGGTAGCAGTGGCTGTGGAAAGAGCACCGTTGTTCAGCTGCTTGAGAGATTTTATGACCCACTTGCTGGAGAAATGGTAAGTATTTTGCAAGAACATGTCAACAGGTCAAGTGAGGGTGTTCTTATTCGGTTCTATGTGATGTGACAAGTACAACAGATGTTTATAGTTTTATTTTTAAAGTATTTTTAATGTTAAAGATCAGCAGTGACTCATTGGTTCTCTTTAATTAAATGAGATGTATGTAAGTCCCATTTTCCCACATTACAATGAATTAACAAAGATCTGTGTGGTAAAGATATGGCTGATACACAACCTAATGATGATTTTGAATTCAGAGCAAATTTCCTGAGGTTTTCATAACAAAAACAGTTTTAAAGCTGATACAGATATCTATCTACTGCTGTATAATGTAGTAATAGAATTTCCCAGCTATGTTCTTTCAAAAAAAAAACAGTGAACATTGACAAAAATAACTTTTATCATGATTTTTACCTGTCAGAAACATCTTTATGTCTGCTTATCAAGTGATAGACTGTATATACTTTTGGTAATTTTAGTTTAAAATATACATAACGTTTCCTATACTACTTATTCAGCAACTTTACAATTTTTTATTAACATAACGGTATTGTTCATTGCTGTTGCTCTTTGATGTAATTGTGCTCAGACATTTTGTCTGAAAAAAACCACACATTTTGGCCTGCGTGAGGTGAGAATAAGAAGGATTTTAGAAGTTGTCTCTGCAGATACACTCACAAAGTATAAAGCAGTGCTTAAATAAGGCCTAGATGCAATGGTGAAGATTTTTTTGAGATTGAAAGTGCCCAAAAAGGTCCAATGTAGCAAAATGATGTGTGGAAAGAAGAAGCATAGGTGCCCCAAAAATGTGCTTAACAAAGTGCAACCTCCTTACCAATGTTTTTGGCCTTGTGTCCATAAATAACCAACAGCAGTTTACTGAAGAGTAAAGCACAGACCTGTGGTACAGAAACCACAGAAGTGTTGGACTAATTCTCAAAGTGAGTTGCACTGTGAACTGAGTGAAAGGGGTTTATCATAAAACAGGAACTGTCAGAACAGCTGTTCACAAAAATTCCCTCTTTTTATCTGCAGATGATTTCAGTGGATTTTGAATCAGGTTAATTATGACACCTTTTCCTTTGAAGAAAAAGTTATATTGGCTGCAAATTGACTGTTCTAGCAAAAACTGTGTAGTTAGTAGATTAATCTCCTCCAATAGCCATGCAATGAAGGGGGTAATTTTTCAACTACCCAGCTGATCATGTCACCCAACACAGAGCCTGAGCACTGCACGGAGTCAATCTAGTGGAGATGTAACAGCCCTTTTAATATCCTGGTGTATTTGTGTCCAAGTTAAGGCAACTTGTGGAATTATGAAACTGATACATTAAAAAAAAAAAGAATTAAAAATTCTTTTTCCATTTATCTAATAGAAAATGATGGCAATTCAGCAGGAAGATTTAGGAGACATAAGAGAGTTGCCAATAATAAATACTGGCTGCAAATGATGTCTTAAGGAAAGCAGAAGTAAATTTCTTCTATATATATATATGCAAAATAGACGAAAACTTTCCTGCTGCAGAAAGAAATGAAAGAATTTTACCCAAAGTTCTTTGAAGTTGCCTCAGCATATCTTCCACTGTCTTCAAAATCCTAATTAAATACTGAAAGAAAAGCACTGAGGCAGCATAAGGGACTGTTCTCACTATTATAAAATAACCCTTGGAAAATTTTGGAACATAGAGGAGAAGGAGGGGAAAGGATTATGTGTGCTTACAATTGGTATCTCTAAGGAAAGAGCTGCAATTGCATATCTTCTGTGTATGAATTTACAGTAAATCTCAAATTCATGTATATCTATGTGACTAAAATTTAAAATCTTTGTTTCCTCAGCTTTTTGATGGGAAAAATGCAAAGGCACTGAATATCCAGTGGTTGAGAGCTCAGATAGGTATTGTCTCACAAGAACCAATCCTTTTTGACTTCACTATTGCTGAAAACATTGCCTATGGAGATAACAGTCGGCAGGTGTCCTTTGAGGAAATTGTTAGTGCAGCAAAAGAAGCCAATATTCATTCCTTTATTGACTCACTGCCAGAAGTAAGTTACTCCCTTTCTCTCCTATTCAGAACTGGATGTGACCTAAAGTGGCAGGGGAAAATGGTGTCTGCTTATAATTACCTGGGGTACAATAATTCTCTGAGATGAAAACAGATCTGAAACTATTTTTAAAATATTTTCCTTACTTAATTGCATTTACCATACTTATTTTCACTCTGGGAGATTCCATTGCCAGGTGGAGAGTGGAACATTTAAGATCTTGCGGAAGAAACCACACAATTATAACTAACTGAGAGCTGGTAGTAAGGGGTGGGGTTTTTAAAGTTGAACATTTCTTTTTAAGCTCCTGTCTGTCTCAAGCATATTTAAAAGATTCTGATAGACTGATGAGTTTACACGTTTCTTCCAATTATACCTAGTCAGAATTTAAATTTCTGGTATTCTTATGGTCTGAAAATAGTACTAAGAATTTTTTTCACATGTACACACATACACACACACACACACATATATATATATATACACACATATATATATATATATATGACAAACACATAATAATGTAAGACTGAGCATCTTGGGTCAAATGAAAGGTCTGCCATGCACAAAATCTTGTCCCATGCAGTGACCAGGAAGACATAATTACAAGTGTTCAGAAAGGCTAAAAACTTAATCATATTTTCCCTGAATTCTCATCTAACTTCACATGATTTGTCAGAGTTTGAACCCCAATATTGTCACAGACTTTCACTGACTTTTGGTGTTGTGTCTTCTGATTGGGAATAACATTGCCATTTCAATTTTAGAGGAGCTTTTTGCTTTGAATTTATTAAATGCTTGATGTTATAAAGTCTCCTAGTAAAATATCTATAGATATGTGGCAGATGGAAATTCTGCTCAGTTGTTTTCAGAGAGCTGCTGGCATAGAATATGCAAATTATGGGTGGCTGGTGTCAGAGTTGATATGCTTCAATATACATCAGAACTGATTTTCATTCATAGCCTGAACTTCATATATTGTTTCCAGAAATACAACACCCGTGTGGGAGACAAGGGAACCCAGCTTTCTGGTGGCCAGAAACAACGTATCGCTATTGCCCGGGCTCTTGTACGTAGGCCCCAAATTCTGTTACTGGATGAAGCTACTTCTGCCTTAGACACAGAAAGTGAAAAGGTAACTTAAGTCTCAACCAGGAATCTGGAATCTATTTTCTTTTCTCTTTTTTCTTTTTCTT
>VZRN01000405.1:662558-676497 GCA_013397935.1 Dasyornis broadbenti
TTCTGGTATTATGATTCTTGATTTTACACCCACACATTAAAGCCAAAAGTTGGAAATATATTGTCTATGCAAATTATATATTTAGGCTAATAATAGACAAATATAAATGTCTTACCCCTCCTTGGGGAAAAAAAAAAGTATTTTTTACATCTGTATGGCAGTAGGCAGATTGAAGTTGCTATGAAGAATACATTCCTTAGTCTAGAAGTCTTCAGGATTCAACCGAGAAAGTGCTATCAAAATTGAATCAGGACACAAAAACTGCAGAAGCCAAAAAGAGTGACAATGCTGCCAGGGAACTTTTTTTCCTCTGTGAAACTGTGAAATCTGGCTTTCATAAGTTTTCTTCCTTCTCCAGTTGCTCTCTGGTCCTTGCTACGTGTTCATGGCTAAAATAAAACTTTCCCTTGAAAATTGCTAAAACATTTGTCTTTTTTTAGCCCAAAGCTGTAATGTTCTGTACAACAGAAGTACAACCTAGCCGTAGAAAATTAACAGAGTCTACTAAAATGCTTACTATTCACAAGGCAAATATTATATCATATACTATAACCTGGAAAATTAAAGTCTTTCTACTAAGTTTTGATCAATTGTAGGCATGAAAAAATGAGGCTTAAGGGAAGATGCCATTAAATAATCCCATGATTCATTGTTTTCTTGCTTATGTGCCAGTTAGGTATTGAAATACCTAATAAGGAAATAAGGAATAAATACAAGAAAACAGAGATTCTTTTTAGTATTTTTCTGACAGTGCTAGCTTTAAGAAAAATGTGACTAATGAGACTCCCTGTGAAATCATGAGATTGTATGACAGCAGTGGAACCAAGAATATTGACTTAATTCCCATTTATAAGTAATCAGTCATGAAAAGAAGCTGTAGAGGTCCCCAATTAAACCTCTTCACACAAAGCCAATACTGAACTCAAATTTGGATTGCTTTATGCTGTGTCTGGTAGGGTACTTGAAAATCTCGAGATTCAGTAGAGATGTTTTTGTCCCCGTTCCAATGCTTAATTATCCTTGCAGTGAATCCTTTTTTAATATCCAGTCAGAACATCTCCTGTTACAATTTAAGACCATTTTCTCTTGTTTCCCTGCCATGCATCTCAGTAATGAGCCTGGTTCCATCTAATCCTCTTAACTATCACAACATCATCCACTCTAACAGTTTGGACTCTTTGCCAACACAGGCTAATTCTAAATCAGGAAGCTTGAGCACCAGATATTCCCTTTCCCTCACTGTCCTATTACAGTTTACAGATGGCAACACAACACTTCACCTTTTGTTTTGTTCATTGTGCAGATTGTCCAGGAAGCGCTGGATAAAGCCCGAGAAGGTCGTACGTGCATTGTGATAGCTCACCGCCTCTCCACCATCCAAAATGCTGACAAGATTGCCGTGGTCCAGAATGGCAGGGTTGTAGAGCAGGGCACCCATCAGCAGCTTCTGGCTGAAAAAGGCATCTACTATTCCCTGGTCAATGTTCAAAGTGTGTAATACAACATCACAGTTAAAGGCAGCACTTATCTCTGAATTGCCACTGTAACTACTTTTGTCATTGTAATTATTTCAATATCAAGTCAGTCTTGATACTTCTGGTTTTCTTCCTTCATAAATCATACAAACCTAAGTAATACTAAGTAAATGTGTACCAGTTTCTCACAACTAGCTTTCATTATTCAAACTGCTTTTCTACGAGGCCAAAGCAGAGGCCCATTGCACTCATGAAAGTAGAAGCACGCTAAGCCAAATGTAATTAATATTAGCTTGCTTTGAACTCTTTCAAAAATAACATTAATCAGCTGTACCTGGTAAGCAACATGGAAATATTTTCATGCTCAATAAAAATAGTTTTGCTATTGTCAGAAATAAACCTCAAGCCTTATCCTCACTGTGGCCTTGTAAGACACAGTCAGTCCTGGCCTATTAGGCTTGTTACCAATTGTTTTGAGAATTTGCAGGTCAGCTGAAGCTTGATGCCAGATGTCTCTTGTTATGATGTGGAGTTATAGCCTGGGATGTCAGGCAAGGCCCCAAAAATATGGGCACAGGCTGAAAACAAAAGTCCCAGAACTGTAAGTACCTTACTGATGGTTAGTTACTGATCATTGAAGAGCTGCAACCTTAGAAGATGGGAAAAGACTGCTTGAAATGAATCAGCAATGAAAGAGCAAATAAGAAAAAAAAAACCAAGACTAGAACTGATGGGCAAGACAAGGCATCTGCTGCAGCCTGGGAAAGTACTATCTGCAAGTCTCTTGAAGTCCTAGAAGTCAGAGGTCAAGGACTGAGCTTTCTCTGAAGTCTGCAACATTTTATACAAGGTGCAAATGCTGGATTTGGACTTGGAAGAGGGGGAAGGAAGGCATCGTTTTCAGTGTTAGCATCCTTGGTTGAAGAGCTCTTGAACCTGATCACCGCTCTAACTGAGGCTCTCAAGGGCTGTAACTCTTGGTGCTGAATTCTGGGCATTGGCTCTGGGTTATTGTATATTATTTGCTAATATAGGATGGCTGTTAAGGGCTAACTGCTTTGAATATGGAGTAATACTGATTAGTAATTATTAAGAACTAAACATTAGCAATGTATTTTGTTAGTGAATATTTATACAGTAAAGTTTTGTTTTTAAGTTTAAAACTACTGTCTTTATTAATCAATTGTCCACACTTCCGTCATAGCAATTTCTGATTCCCCGTGATTTACTCATATGGTCTGTCTTACCTACAGCTAGATACTTATACACACAGAGCCAGTCTGATAGGCAGTTAGGCTCATTAATTAGGCTTAACCATGGACCATTAACACTCTTCAGAATGTTGATTGATGCAGTCTCATTTTATTACTTTTGAATCACATACCTATTTTCATTTGGTTTTGTCTCAGATGGAAAACCAATTCGACTAGCAAATTTGTTTGTTTCCTACTTGTGCATTACTTGGTACAATAAGGTTCTTGTCCATCAATAAGGATACTACTCTGCATAATAATATAAATAAGTTATATTTGCAACTGCAAGAATAAAATAGATACTCTTCAATGTTATAGTCTGAAGATTCCAGTAAGAACATACTTAAACCGATTTTTTTTTTTTACTAAATTCTGGATGTTAGTATTTTGTTTTTAAACTAGAATTTTTAATTATTGGTGATTACAGTTTCTAATGATTGGATTAGTAATGATTGGATTGTTTCCCCAACTCATTTCAAAGATGCTTGATTTACCAGACCAATTTAGCTCTTTATGAAAATCAAGTTAGCACTGCAAACACTTTACCACAAACATCTGAAAATCAGTTTTTTAAATTTTGGCTATATAGTTTAAAATACATTTCAGAAATTCACGTTATAGGTAGTAATTTTTCAAAACCACCTATTTTTCCCTATTCTTTCCTTCTACATTCCCAAAGAAGCATTTGTTGAGACTTATGCAAAAGTTTGCGTAATAATTCCAAATCCACTATAAATGCTTGAAGAGCTATGCTGCTGCTCACACTTACATCCTTTTCAGAATTTTCTTTCAGAAGACCACAACAGCCATGTTACTGCAAATGAGTTACCATTCAATACCTCATCATGTAATTTATAGGCACAAGGCCAAAAGGACAGACAAAGACACCTCCAAAAATGTGTTCTTCATCATATTCTATTCATACACTTTAAATTGCAATGATTTACCCAAAGGAAGGGTTGACTGAACTAGGCCAATTCTGCTTTAAGGACCTTTATTCTACTACATCTTTCCAAGGGGCATAAGAGATCTCACTTCTTAGTGCTGCCTTTTCAGTTAGGTCTGACATATTTTGGTTCCCCTCGATGTCACAAGATACCTGTCTGAGCTCTAAGTCTTCGTTGTTGGAGTAGTCAGTTCTTGTCTTTGCCCATAGACACTCTAAACTCAGGATGACACATATGTGTCTTTATCCTGAAGTAATGGGCCTTTTTTCCTCTGTCTTGTTTTTTTGAAAGCCTGCAGCAGTTTCAAGCAGAACTCACTGTTTTGAGGGAAGGTGTTCTAAGGTTTTCCCACACATTTCTTGTGCCTCTTGATGAATTATCTTTGGAACAAGTTTTTAGAGAGATTTCAGCACTGGCACCATCTTGGCTGTCCTAACCACTTTGCAAGAAATTGCTGCTAACTGTTGGGAAACAGAAAGCAAGGACTTAAGTTCAACAGTCTGATAGCCCTCCTGCTGAAATAACTTAATCAAAATAGAGTTTTCAGAAGAAAAAGAAGATTTAGGTCTAGAAAATCTTTCTTACTGCAGATTCGTATTAGAGTGTTAAACACCACATGTCCTATGGCCCAGCATTCTCCAGCATATTTATACCTACAAGGATAATTTGCTGTTCCTTACGCAGCAAGTATCTCACTATTAAACCGTTCTGTAATTTCTGACATAGAGTGAGAGCATGAGTAAACTCCATCATTGTCCCTCTCCTCAAGAGCTTCTGAAGGAGTATTTCTCACCAATACCATAGAGCATGTGCCATGTCCAAAGGAAGACTGTACATCAGTTCTGGATCTCCACTAGTCTCTTCTTCAGACATTCCTTCAAAGTTCTTCCTGAACTATCCCATGTGTTGGTAGAACTTCAACGGCCTTCCTCCCTAACACTGACTCCCCACAATCTAGCTTCAGTGGAACAAGTTCTCCTTTCTTTTGAGTAAATCCTTTGAATCTGCTGTCTCTTTCTTGTTGCTGTATTTGTCTATAAAAACAAGTTTCCTGGTAGCATTAATTTCTGTAAGACACTAAAGATCTCCTTTAAACATTTGTTAATGAGTAATCCTTGTAATCATTCATAGCACAAATAGACATAATCTCTTCCTCAAGGTATATAGTCTATTTGTATCTTTATGACTCTTCCTCCTACTCTTCTTCCTCAAAGTCCAGTCTAACTTGTAAATTTGGTTATTGAAAGGAAAGAAGGCAACTTGGAGGAAAGAAGAAACATGATACACTGCCTATGAATACAGGGCAAAAACATTCAATTAGCAATTCCTGTGCAGAAAAAGCCACATTGTAAATGTACCTATGAACAGCCTAAATAGCTGTTACTGTCAAGGACCCAGTCTTCTAGACTAATTGTGTAGAGCAATGTAGTTTAGCCATAAATGCATTCTGTATTTCCAAGAGAGGATGGTATCATTATTCTAGTTATTTTAATGCAGTAAATTAAAAACAGAAAGTAAGAAACAGGACCTGCAGCAACTTCAAATCTTTTGTTGAGAATTTCATGGACTGTAGAGCTATCAAAAGTAGAGAACAGGAAGGAAAAGAGTAGAACACACAAGGACAGCTATCTTTAGCAATCCATGTTATTGAATGGTGAGTACATTGTCTTTGTGTGCTTATCCCTGCATACACCTAATTTTGGGTTTACTCCATTAAGGAGGGAGATCAGCATCATAATGCTGTTGCTGTAGAGATCTAGGACAGGACTGCACGTAACTCACAGTTAGCAGCCAAACCTAAGTCATTTCTCTAAGCAAGTCTATCTTCTGCAGGGTTAAAAACATCTAGCTGATGAAGATGGGGCGCAGTTCATCCTGTTCTAGAGTTGCTATCACTAGCAGGTCAGATTAGCAACAACCTTGTATTGTATCTCATCATAAGAGGATGTGAGCATGACTATCATAAATTCCTACATTGTTAATGACTGGGTGTAGAGTAAATGAATCACACCTTGAATGACTGCTTTCCTACAACAATCATCTTAGATCCTGCATTACATAATGTTTTATAAAAGTAGATCCTTGAACACTGGTTGCAGCCTTACACTCCCCAAGAATGAGATATTTTTTTACGGAAATACTAGGAATTGCATGGGGCTGTTTAAAAATTTAAAGTTATTGATATTGTAGATAATTGTAATGTTAATATTATGTCTACATATATAATCTCTGTCTTAATAGATTTGATTGAAGTGTCTGTGGGTAGCAATGGTATCATTCATTTGCTTAGTAAAGGAGATGAATATGTTAAGAAATTTTTTTTTAATACAACAAAAGATTGTTCTAAGATAAAAAAGAATGGTCCTTACCTCATCTAACAAATAGGAATAATTTTATTTCCATGTTAGTTCTCATTTGGTTCTCAAATCACAGATGAAAAAGGGGTAAGTACATAACCTGATTAATCTAAAAAAATTTCAGTTCATGATATACAAGTTGTTAAAATGAAGCAGTGTTGAGGGAGAAGGAATGCATATCTATAAGACACAGGAACTGTGAGCTCCCAATTACTTTTTAGATGTCCATAATTAGGACAGCTTTCATTACAGCAGTACGTTAAAAAGCCAGGACAGAACTTAGAATGAAGCTACTATAGAATCATAGAATGACTTAGGTTGGAAGGGACCTTGAAGAATAATCCAACCCCTCTGTTGTGGGCAGGGACACCTTCCACTAGACCAGGTTGTTTATAGCCTCATCCAACCTGGCCTTGAACACTCCCAGGGACTGGGCATCCACAGCTTCTTTGGGTCACCTTTTCTAGCATCTCACCACACTCGGAGTAGGGAATTTTTTCCTAGTAGCTAATCTAAGCCTGCCCTTTTTCAGTTTGAAGCCATTCCCCCTTGTCCTGTCACTACACACCCTTGTAAGCAGTGTAGGTGCACAGAGACCAGCATTATCTACTCTTTACTGCTGGGGCTATGACAAGCTGTTTGGCAGCTGGCACCACACAAATTTATTTCTGGGCACACGTGTATTTCTCCAAGATTAACTTCTTACCTGTCCTTTTACATGTATCACATTTTGTACAGGTTTCATTTTGGATTAATCAATGTGCTTGATTGTTGTAAAAACTCTTCAGTTATTCTTTGATATGCACA
Organism: Dasyornis broadbenti; assembly: GCA_013397935.1. Classification (NCBI taxonomy): domain Eukaryota; kingdom Metazoa; phylum Chordata; class Aves; order Passeriformes; family Dasyornithidae; genus Dasyornis; species Dasyornis broadbenti. The sequence continues at coordinate 669,398 of VZRN01000405.1, forward strand.
TATTTAATAGTGTTGTAAAGCAAAACATCATTTCCATATTCTTCAACAAACAAAAAACCCTAACATTTTTGCACACATTCCAAAGGATGGGTAGGAAAAGGCACTACGGAATTATGACGTTTCTCCATCCATAAGATGAATTTCTAATCTAAATTAAATTTTACCAGGATTTTCTTTTATGTAGCTCTACAAAAGATTTATCTCCATGTATCTGTCTATTCTTCACTGTAAAAGAAGATGAATTATTAAGGATCAGAGTTATTTACATATTTGCTGAATCAAAAACAACTTAGACACTAGTCCTCATGCATATTAGAGTTGTGAATTACAGTTCAGGATGCTAATATTTCCCTGTTCAGCTTGTTAATGACACATTCAATGAAGCATACAGCAATCTAGTTTTGCAGATGTTTATAATGTCGTTTCCTGCAATTTCCTGAGGAGCTTGATAAATAATCAGAAGCTTGGTTGCTCACTTGATACTCATTTGTAGACATCTGAAATTTTTCCTCTGAAGACATGATTATTCCTGCTTACTCTCATTTTCTCACTATTACCTATGATACTTCAAAGGTAGAAAAAATATATGTGATTTCCATCTAAGAATCCTTCTTTGAAAAAGAATTTCTAAAATTTAGAAATACTTTTCAAAATTTCACTGTAAGTACTCATGAAAAATTGAAAAGCTAGAAGTAATTCCTCTGTTTGAATTTTAACACCAGTTTCCTTTGAGTTCATGATGCGAGGTATGTATTTTCTTCTTTATTACTTTACTCTGCAAATTATCAATTTTTCTTCCCATGGCCATGTCTTTAATTAGCCACATGATGGCCTCATTAGTTCAGAAAATGGTTACATTGATCTGCATTGTCTTTTTTTCTTTTTACTTCTTCATGTATGTCTTCTTCAACTCAATATGTACAGTATTCTGCCTAGCCCAAACAGCAATATTCTCTCTCCTGCCTCAGGGATTAGCATCAATTTACAGTCTTAACAGCACTGCTACCATGTCTTCTAAAGTCAGAATTCCAAAGGCTTGACTAAGGCAATAGACACTAACTGCTCTTCCCAGCTTCTACTATGTGGAGCAGACCTACTGGAGGCAATCCAGGATGGTAGATAATGTTTATCTCCACAATCAAATCAAAGGCCTTTCACTTATTTCTTCCTAATTTAATCTAATTTGTCACAAAATCTATTAAGATAAAGGCGAAGGATAAAGAAGAATCTTCCAATGCATTAAAAGTATTTCAGAGTATTAGAAGAGCAAAGAGATCTTCATTTAGTCTGGGTAATTTGATTCCAGATACAGAGTTTGAGTGCCATTTTTCCGAGTACTTTTTGCGTCTTTAAGAGATATTACATTCAATGCCACTATCCTTCTACATTAAATTTCATGTTACCTCTAAATTTCACAGAACAGATATAGAAATTTACAAAATAGAGTATTAAAATGCTACATTTATATTAAAGTGAAACTGTTCATCTGCAAGACAAAAGGTATCTTACCAGCCATGTCAATATTTTATACTAGGTGAATTTAGTATTTCCTGCTAATAGAAGATAAAAGCATAGCATAGTAGCTTGACTTTGCATCTGTGGACAGGAAATTCAATGTTTGGTTCAATTTAATATATCACAGACTTTAAAACTGATGTACAATGCACTTTCATATTACCTAAATGAAAATAGTAATTTTCAAATAACTTAACTGTCTAATTGGTTAAACTGGCTGCAGTGAGGACACAGAGATGATTTACTGCTTTACACTGAGAAAATCCTGTTTCCAGGATGAGATTGCTTCACAAGAAGAAAATAATTCTCAATAACACACCAATGAACTTCTCATTGTGGGAGAATATGTATGTGCATAAACACTGTTCTTTGTTGTGTCCAGTATCAGAAGAAGTAGTGATGGGTCCAATTTCATCTGATCACCCGAAAACAGTTTATTATTGTGAGAGTGACTGAATACTGGAACACGTTGCTTAGAGAGATTGTGGAGTTTACATTCTGATATCCAAAACTAAACTAGTCAAGGCCCCGAACAACTTGTTCTACTTGACCTTGCTTTAGCTAGGCTTTGGACTAGGCAGTCTCCAGAGGTGCCTGTCAACTTCAGCCATTATGTTTTTCTGTGCAGGAAAAACTATGGCCAACTATGCGGATCCAACCAATTAAATAGGTCCACTCCATATAGTGGCTTTCAGTATGTCAAAATCATTGAATACATCACAAGCTGTATTTAAAAGTAAATAGTTATTAAAAAATGCTTGAACATAACTTCATAGACTTTTGTACAAAGAGCATGTAAAAGTCTCCTATGCCTCAAAGATGACTATAATATGACAAAAGAAATGTTATAGAATTACTTTATGACCTCTGCTGACAGCCTGAGGCAAAGAATCAGATTTGGGTTGTGGCTCCCAAGGGAGAAAGAGGGTTATTTTTTCACTCTTACCAATAAGCCGTTATTTCTAACAGAACATTGTTTTGACATCATGACAGTAAGCCATGACTTTACTCAGTGAAAGCCAGGGACTGGGAAACCTTTGTTGTTAGGAATTGCAGATAGTTAATTACAGGACAGCCACAGGCAGCTGGAAAGTGGGTGCTCAGGTACTGCCACAGTTGCATCTCTCTGATCTTCTGAGAGCAGCTTTCCCCTTCCGCTCTGCCACCACCTCCTGCATTGCTGTAAGACACTTAAAGGCCACCCTGAGAACTCACAATTAAAGGAAAATACAGAGTTCCTCCAAGTTTCTAAAAGCTTTCAGGTTACCAAACCTCATTCTGACTGTTCAAATTCTTTTTGGTTGAATTTTTTAAGTTTTTCATCCCTTCTCAACCAACACTAACAAACTCTGAAAAGACAACACTGATTTTCTAGATATAAATATAGCCATCTATATAATTCAAGAGATAAAATAAAGCATAGTTTAAACCTTATTGTAAAACTCTCTCTAGCAAATTTTTCTTTATTGGTACATCAGTGAATTTTTCTAAGAAATTTTTCTTACATTCTGATGGGAAAACTGGAGGAAGAAATGACCAGGTAATAGGAAAGTTTTCATTCAAGTAATGGCTATTCTTTCCTTGTAATAGAGATCTCAAGTAAGTGTTCTCTAAAGGTTATTCTAATATTTAGCCCAAGTTTAATCTTAATATAAATGTTTCACGGAATTGTAGGAATTCAGTTTTTGTTATGCCTTTGAGCTAACATCATTTAATGAGTGAGGGAGCATCTTTCATTTTCCCACTATAATCCCAGTCTGTGCCAGATGGCTTGTGTATGTTCCTACTTTTACTCTTCCTTCATGCCCATATCTTTCACTCCTCATTATCCCCTTGCACTCTCCAGTTCCAATTTTGCCACCAGCCCTGCCTAATTTGCAGCCTGGTTTCTCTTCTTCCTGTCACAACTTTCCTGTTCATCCTTTTTCCTTTTCTCTGATGCTTTCCCTCCTCTGTCTGTGGTAACTACCACAGGAGGGTAAGGTACAGTCCAGTGCACAAATGGCTGCCACACATCTGGTGCTGAGGGAGACCCTGGGAGAGGGATCTCTGCAGCTGGATTTTTTTAGTGACATCTCCAAGATTAAAGATAGAATAGGGGAAAAACTGTAATGTTCATTCAGGCAGTGACTACCTTTTTCATTGCATTTAGAGCTGGTTTACCAAAGGCTGGAAACTGGTGCTTGTGATTCTGGCCATCAGCCCTGTTCTGGAATTCTCATCAGCTCTCTGTGCAAAGATATGAAAAACATATGAGTTTGCAATACACTGGTGATCTATATCTTCTATAATCGCATTTGGTGTCTGTAAGATTTAAAAATACAGTCTGTCTCTTAGTGACCTTAGACCTTGTCCACATGCAGAAAGGTGTGAATAGCTGCATGATGATACTGAAGAAGAGCATTGCCTCCACCATGGTCTCAGATATAATGCTGCAAAGTTTCCATATATTGGCTGTTTTTGTAACAGTGGCTAAAGAGGTTTTTAATATTTGTTAATATATTTTTGTTGTTGATTTTTCTTCTTGTCACTTCTTTTTAGTAGTTTAAGAAAGTATCACAAAACAGGTAGATATTTTTCCCATTCTGTTGGTAGGGGAACCTTAACGACTGGGTACTTAAGAGACGGAAGATATGGCAGGGTGTGGCAAGGGGAGCAAAAGCACCTGGCTGCTGGTAACATCACTGGCTCTCAGGGCATTGGAGGGGAATGGTGGAACTGCTTGGTTTCCTTCTGCTGCGACCGTGGGAGCCCAGCTCTGCACTGCCTTATTCTTCCTTGCTGGGTGAGCTTTCGGTTGTGAAAGTACGAGATCCTGATCCTCTTCCCCCCTCCTGGAGTGCGTCTCCCTGTCTGTGTATGGCAGCTGCTGCGGAAGAACCCAGGTGTTGCTGATCCGCATTCCCCACCTGCCGGGACACACTGCATCTTCTCCCACCAATGCTTGTCAGCCCGGGTGAGCCAGCCCTGCAGTCCAGCTTGCTGCTCCGAGGTTTCCTGCTGCAGCCCGTTTTGCCATCCAGCCCGCCCTGCCATCCGCTCTGTCCACCATTATTCGCGTCAGGAGGGGACCTGAGCTTGCGCCACAGGCACGGGAGTCACCGCAGGCGCGGGAGTCACCGCCCCGCCGGGAGCCCAACAGCGCCCCCTGCTGGACGTGACCGTAACTGCACCAAAGAGCAGGGGTGGTGCCTGGCAGCCCAGAGAAAGCTGACACCGGGTTTCTGGTTTGTTTGTTTGTTATTGTCACTGTTGTTGTTGCTTGGTTTCCTTATTCTAAATACTAGTAAAGAACTGTTACTCCTTTTCCCATATCTTTGCTTGAGAGCCTTTGATTTCAAAATTATAACAATTCAGAGGGAAGGGGAGGTCATAGTCTCTATTCTAAGGCAGGTTCTCACCTTCCTTAGCAGACACCTGTCTTTCAAACCAAGACAGAATATGGTCTTACAGGCCTCATAAACCCAGCTGCAAACCAAAAAGACAGGCACATGGCAAAAGATCTCCAAGTATAACATTAAGGTTACAAGCCAAGGTCATGCACGTGTATTTATTTGTATTATATTATGAAATATCAGTCTTGCCATCTTTTTGACCTTTTATCTAAATATAAACAGCATGACCACAAGACCCAGCAAGTTTTGAAACTCAAAATTCAGTAACTGTGTTGTTCATCCCTTGACCAGCATATCCATTTGTGCTCCAGCTGCCACTGTTACCTAGCTCGGGTGGCTAAGGAAGATCTTTGAGTACTTTCACCTGCCTTTCCAGTTCAACACAGCACCTCTCTTTGGTCACCCAATGCTGCTCACTACCCTCAGAAGTCTCATTACCTCTTTTTCCTGCTCATCTTCAAGGCACTATTTGCTAGCCACTTGCTGGCCTGAGAACGCTAAACATGATTTAGGTCTTTCCTCATGGCTCAAAAGTGGGAAGGACCTTCCCTGTTCCTGAGACCAGCTCTTGTTTTTCTAGAAAACAAATATATGGCCTAATACCCCTGCTCCATCCTCAAACCAGGTGAGCTTTTTAACCCTACTGCTGCAGGAAGGATATTCTACTTGTTTGAAGATTGAACATCTCTTTCCAACAAAACAGATGCACAGTTCCTGTATATGAATTTGTTCCTGGACCAGCACTGAGCCTTTGCTCTAGTAATTCCCTCCTATGGGTTTACTTTCCTGTGCTGTTAACAGAAAAAAAATCTTAGACTCTCTCAGATGACATTTTGCAAGGCCAACCAAATTAAGTTATTTTACTTTTCTCAGACAGTATAAGTTTTCACTGGTCTTCTTTTTCTTTGATTTTGTCAAATTGTATTTCACATAATTATGGTTCATCTGCTTCTCTTGTTACTACCTCCCAATATAATTTATCTAATTCTGTATGATATTCTGGTGTTCTTTTGTCCTGGTCCTCTCACTGGTTTTCTGTACCTGTCCCCTCGGTTTTGTACCATCAGAAAAATTCATTATCATGAGTATTGTTTGCATGCCCAAGTCATTAATTTAAGTAAGAGCAATAAATCCCAAGACTGAGAGAAGAATTAATATTGTCAGCCATCTTGTGTTTTACATCTCCATACTGAACACCTCTGTCTTCCTTCAAACTGTTTTTTACCTTACTGTTCTTTTATTACTTCACAACTAATGTTTAATAATTTATCTCATGGCTTTAGGATAAATTGGCATTAGTAGGGATTAATGAAGTCCCAATGGATTTGTTTTACTGGGTCTAGCCTCTCTAGAAAAAACAGTACTAAAGAAAAATATTTGGGTTAATTCTTTGCTTCCATAACTCATGACATAATTTATTGCCATTTATTTCAGATTTTATTATTTTCTTTAGCATTTGTTTGCAAGCTTCCTGTGCCGTTTTTGTCAAGATAAAAGTGCAATTTCTCAGGTTACTGTTTCTGTTGTAACCCTTTAGCCCTGTGGCTCTATCAACAATTTGAAAATGATCACTAAAAGTTTTTGCTACTGAACCAGTATTATGGCCAGTTTATTCAATACTCTGCAATAAAGTGTTCATGATCACCATGAGAAGTACATTCCTTCCTTACCATTTTTCCCTTACAGGTCAGATGTGGTAATTAAGACACCCCAATTCATGTTTGTCACCCGCTTTCGGCCCCATGCAGTTTTGTGGGGTTTTTTTACTGGAAGCTGAGGCTGAACTTCAGTTTCAAGGCCATCCCTGGTGCAATTATCATCTCAATGCTTTTTAATTTCTAAGACACGTGAAAACCATTGTTGCAGACCTTTTCTCTGTGTGTTCATCTGGAATAAAATTGCACAGTACACCACATGTAGAAAGACAGTCAATACATTATTTTCTACTCTTTGCAAGATCTTTCTTGGGCTTGGATTACCTTGTACAAAAATATTTTATACATCTTCAATGTATTTCATGGGACATTTATGCATATACACAATGAAAGAAAGGGTAATTTCCTGTATGTTCTGGGGGCTTGTGGGGTTTTTTCTTCCATTCACACACCAAAAAAATAGAATATGTCAAGCATATTACTATCAAATAGGCTCTTTCAGCCAATATTTCTATGGGTATGGATTTCTTTTATA
>VZRN01000405.1:676502-743333 GCA_013397935.1 Dasyornis broadbenti
ATCACTATGATATTTTCCAATTTTTATACAGTTCACAGTCCTAAAATTCTTCTGCTTGATGAGGCAACATCAGCTTTGGATACTGAGAGTGAATCAGCAGTGAAGGCAGCACTGGACCAGGTCAGTATTGGCCAGTATTGAAGTGTTTTTGTCAGCGCCCATGGAATTCAGTTAATGATGTTATGGGTAGGACTGAACAGCAGCAGGCTCCCCAAACAAGCTTTAGTCTTCACAGTACTGGAGACCTCAATGTGTGCTGAGACTTAAATGTTCCCAAGCAGTTTTGGGGTTCCCTGTGGTCTGCGCTCAAATTAACACCCAGAAAAGTAATTTGGAAGCAACTCGGGGATGTCTTCTAGAGCAGCTGCTACATGTTGACTGTGGTCTAGACTTAACTTATAAACCACACAGACAATTCAAAACAATAGCCAATCCTGTATTTTTTGCTATCTGCTCTAAGAATGTCTGTGAACCATTTACAAAACACTTCCACCTATTCCCCAGCCTGAATCAATCATATTCACTGATTTTTTCCCTCCTCTGTTTCTCTACCTAACTATGCATCTATGCTTATGCTCGGGATGAAGACTAATTCTCACCACTGCATAAACATTTTCAGCAATGATCACAGTTTCTCTATGGACAATCTGTTCAGAGAACGTTGTTTCACCATATAGTGTCACAGGAGAAGTACCTAATCTACCTTCTCATCGTCAAAGATCTTTTAGTCCCTAATGTTTACTTGGGCACCTAATTCCCACTAATTTCAGCAAGGGTAGGACTCTTTGTCCAGTAGTTCTACTCCCTGATAATTCACACTGCTTTATGAAGTATTGTTGGCACATGCAAGGATCTTTCTCCCAACCCATGACCTGTGAAGTGAATCCCAGAGACAGGAGAGCAGAGAACTGCTGATAGAGACAGATTTGGTGGGATTCCCAACCAAGTGCTGCAATATAAAGCTTACAGAGCTTGTTTAAACAAGCTGCTTAGCCTCTCACCTCCCCCACACAGCTTTGAAATATATCTTCCTATTTACATTTCTAGCAGAGCATCCCAGAAAGACTTGTTTGGACTAGACTAGCCCTGATGGCTGATGTTGAGCAAGATAAAATTGAGCTGCTGTCTACTAAGCAGTCATTCATTCTCCTCTTGCCTAACTTTTCTCTTCCTCGCTGTGCTGAGCACGTACCTCCATATATTGGATATAAATCCATAAGAGGATTTCTATCCAATGCACACCAGGCCCTTCTCCCTGCAGTAGCCTCTGATGAATTTCTGTTTACTGCTTTGTGTATAGAATGTTCTGCTTTTTATAACAAAGGACCTTAACTTGATTTTCTTCTACATTTTGAGGTGATTTTAACTTTATTTTCTTCTACATTTTGATGTCATTTTAACGTTTTAGTATCATCTCAGACATAGTGAAGCTTTCAGACTACCAAGAAAAATCATTCATTATTTATAGGATGGTTTGAATGGCTGTCATTTCCAGTTCTCAAAATCATGTTGCAATATAAAGACATCAGGTTTATCTAGAAATTCATAGAGAACAACCCATACATTACAATTTTATCTTTTATTTCCTAGTTGTAAAATACTTAATAAGCCACTTATATTCTAGCAGTTCTTAATAATCTGTGAAGATTTTTAAACTGAGTTATATAAAGTTTGCACTCCTTTCTTGGACCATTAGGTATTAATACAAATTTATACCAGAAGACACTGTCACAATGTGTCAGACCACATACTTCTAGGATGTATTTTAGTATTTCTGAGTAATTTAAAAGATGGAAAAAACAATATGAGCAGTAGAAGTATGATTTTAAGTACAATTTTAGATAGGTATTTTCGACTAATTCAAATTATTAATTTAGGGCAAGTAAAATTGTTAAGCAATAACTTCTTTATACTTGTGAAGTGAACTGTAACAGAATTATCACTGACGTACTTAATGGCAGATTGTCTTTTTTCCAGTGAAAACTGGACACATAACCGGGGAGGATATTGAAGGGAAAAGTCTCTAAAGTATAACCTTCAGATATGTGTGTTTAGAAAGTGATAGGACATGAAAAAACAGAGTACCATATCACATATTTTCATTAAAACTGTGTTTTGGTGTATCTAATAAAAGTTACATTTTTGCTTTAGTTTATCTTGAAGGAACCTAAAATTATTGTGAAGTTCAAAATTCCTCAACTGACCATTTTGATCTTTACTAGGACACCATTTGAAAATATTTTGTTCAACCCTAATATGAAGAGAGGAAATGTTATATGTACCTGAAAATGTTCATCTGAAGCCATCATTCCAGTGCTTCCAGGTCAGGACAGGATGTTACACATAGCTCAAGGTTCAAAATGCAGATCTTATAGCTGCACTTGAAAATGGTGTCATCACAGAACGAGTTCATAATGAATTAAGGGAACAGAATGGAGTTTACTGAAAGCTTGTTAATGTGCAGGTGGAAGGCATCCTATGTGTCTGGGTAAGGACTCATAAATCAACAACGTCCTACAAGGGTTCTGTGGAAATGCCTTTTCCTCGGAAGCTGAAATTGTTTGTTGTGATACTTAAAATAGTTTGAGTAATATTATGAAACAAAATTGCTTTAGTATGGGAATAGCCCAAGCAGCAAGTTAATTCATTTAATTATAGAACAAAGCCAAAACCATGTAATTAGTCATACAGCTGAAATAACACACCCTGAATAGAGAATAATTACTATTTTTATCTAAATGTTTTGATAACTGTTGTCTAAAATGCCTCTGTTAGCAAGTAGATTCCTGAAAATTAAGATATAATTATCAAGCTGTCTAAGGACCTAAACTTTCAAGAGATCATATTCAGCAACAAGAAACAATTCTCTAAACATTCAGTACTATCAAATGCAAAAAGTGGTTTAAATTCTCAGCTTCTGTTTCTGGATAGTTCCATGAAGGGTAACTGACATAATGTACATCTCATTTACATGTGCAAATCGCTTTATTTATTGCTCAGCTACTTGTTTTTACCCGGTCTGTAGACTTCTGAGTGACACTTTGCTTCTTTCTGCCTGATGCCTCTGAGAAAACGGTGCCTTTTCTGTAAACACATCCAGCCCTTGCCCTCTCTTCAGGCAGAAACAACCTGAAAAATCACACTTTTGTGATGCCCTTGGAAAGGAAGATACTGGTATAGCTGTTATGGATATTTTTCATCCTAATGTGTATACCTTTCTCCCTCAGCTCATTTCATCTCAACCCTGCATGGCCCTGACCCAGGAGTGAGAGGTTCCCCAGCACATCTTCCTGCACACTGAGTTGTGTTGTAGTCAGTATCTGTGCAGGCTCAGAGGCTGCCTCCAGAAAATAACCACCAGCACTACAGCTTTTGATTGTAAGCTTTTAGAGAGAAGGGGGGAAATCCTTGTTTTTTGTACAGTGCCTAAAACGAGCAAAGGTTCTGGTGGGGACTGGAGACTGCTGCATGATATACATTTATTTCTTTAAAAATATTATCTCATTTTTCTTGTACATTGTAGGTGCTAAATTTAGGTTTTAAATACTTGGATTACTTCAGTTACAGCTCAAATATGCTTTACATGGCAATATTTTTTTTTTAAACTGTATGCAGATAGTCACTTTATTTATCATAAGAAGACAAAAAAAGGCTGTTTGGGTTTTTTTCTCAAACGGGATTTCATGTTAGGCAGAGCTGGAAAAATTCTTACAATGAGGCTTTGATCTGTAGTATTTAAAGCAATTTTGAGACACGTAAAAGCGTTATATATTTAGTTTTCTGGAGCTTTAGAAATGCTTGTTTGTTTACATGATATAAATTGTCTGTGTGTTTATTTAACCAGTCATGCTGTGATCCTACCCATAAAAGATACCACACTGATTTCTTTAGCTCAGTTTAGAAACCAACTGTGCTGAATCTTCATAACATGTCCAGGTAGATATTTTGAATAATTTTAAAACTTAACTGTAAATCAAGTGTAGAAAAGCTGAAAGGTAACTGAGGTGTTTATTTAGCTTTTTTAATAAAATCAGAGTACCTTTGGACTGAGGACCAGAGAGAATAGACTGTGCTCTAAGAGACTGAATCTGAAATTGAGATCGGTCTTCATGGACAGCTAACTCCATGTATAGACTAGATCCACAAAAAATTTCTCGTGAAGATGAAAGGACCTGGATATCTCACTAACTGCACTCACTAAACTGGTGGCTGCTCCTCTGTAGCAGGCACAGAGCCAAAGACAGTCACAGTAGGGATCAGGTCTAGGAGCAGGTCTCTACTGTCAGTAGAAGTACAGTCAGAAGCAAAGTGAAATCTTTAAAAAATAATCAGCCTGAGATCCAAGCAGGGCCGACTCCAGTTGCTGAGCAGTGAGTAGTACAGCAAGGCCCCAAGTGTGTGAATAACCAGCCTTATCAGCAGTGTTTCAGGGCTGGCACTGGCTGCTTCCCAGAGCTGCTGCAGTGGTGAGCTGCTCAGCGCTCCTGCTCTGCTGCAGGATGTGTAAGATACCGGGGGAAACTGGTACATGGGAGGCACAGCCTGCACTGGTACCTGCCCTGAGGGCTTGACAGCATTTCTAGTTCGTATTTCAGCACAGCTAGAACTAATTCAAATATTTTTGTCCCTGTTTTGTTGCCATTCCTACCGTTACCAGTTGATATCCTAACAAGTACTTTTTTTAAACTTCATCATGTATTTTAGGAAGATGTTGGTATTCAGCATCTAATCCACAGCATAACTTCAATCCTTCTCTGAATTTCTATTAAATTTTAGTCTCACCTGACCCAGCCGTAGGCATGTTTGTGGACCCAGAAGTACAGAAAGCAGAGCAATGTGAGACCAGATCAGACACCTCACCTTGTCATTCTCTCACTACAGACAGCAGTTTATCCCAGCCACGCCACTCTCATAGATCCACAACCCCCACACTTACTGAGCCCATGCAGCTGAGTGAAGTTTTCCTGGCCTCCAGAGAGGGTCATTTTTCTCCCTGAGAAGTTCCCAGAGCCAACCTGAATCATATCACCTTCTCTTGTTAACCCCTTTTACTAGTGACCCAGATGCTCCTTCTTTCTGGTTTATATGGGAAGAGATTATAGGTCACCTCCTTGGAAATTAAGTCCCGTGAGACTTCTTTGACTAGACCAGCAGGAAAGTGAGGTCTCTCAGACCATGATGAATCTTAAAAATCCCTGGAGGAAGGGCTTGGAAAGAGCCTAAAGGAAACAGAGTGGTCTTCATGATTTGAGGATTCAAGTAATGCCACTGTATTCACTTTTTTCACTCAGGTGTGGAATGTCCACCTGGCAACCTGTTCAAGTATCAGGCACTGCAGCCATGGGGCTTGGGAGGGTTTTGTGCATTGACACCAACTCATGTGGTGTGTTCTGCCATCATGTAACACCAAAGCAGCCATCTGGCTTTGTTAGCCTAGAGCCAAATCAAAACTGTTTGTTTTATGCATTTTTTTCTTACCACATCTAAGAATATAGTACTCTACTGCACTTAGAAACAATCCCCTACTCTCAATAACCCCCAAAAAATCAAAATGTCATGTGTTTGTTGACGTCTAAAGGTTCTGCATTTATACACTCATGGTAAGAAACATAAAATCTCTTACAATACACTAACAAACAGTTCTTACACGAAAATACCATACTTGGAAACAAATTATGTATGTATAAAGTAATATAAAAACATAGATTATTTCATGGTGGTGATATTTTAGTTTTGACATTTGGCAAATCTGGAGGAAAGATAGAACGAATATTTTATTTTTGCTTCCTGGGCTTAAATAAGACAAATACCTAGTATTTAATTCAGACATTTTAGTTTCCAAAGATGTGTTTCAACGTCACTGGTTCCTCTGACCAATTAATTTGAATTTTTAATGAGATAGAAAAGGATATAATTGACAAGACAATTTTCCCCTAAGAATAGTATCTTCCAGATGAGGAAGAGGTGGAGTTGAGAAGTCTCCCAGCACTGCGCACAATTTCACATATGTGTTCTCAGACACCACAGAGACTTTGCAGCAACACTCAGAAACACTTCACAGCAGTTACAGCTCTCACAGTACTTGTAAATGACAGAGAATGAAGATTTATTTCTAACTTTATAACAGGAGAAAGTATATTGTTTAGTAATCTTTGCAGGGTATACATCCAAGTAATTGTATCTGATTGGCAGCTTCCATGACACTATTTACTCAGCATCTGATTGTCAAAAACATGTTAAATTCACAAGAACAATTTTTTGTAAAGCTACATTTAATATGAAATAATGTGGTGGTGTTCGGGCTATTGCAAAAAAGAGGTTTTGTGTTCCCGTATCTTTATTAGACTTCTAGATCTATTGCATTTATTATTACATGGGATGAAAACCCTATTATGTGTGTCATCCTGTTGCAATCTGAAGTGATTAAATTCTCTTATGTAGCCCCTAATTAGGTGATGTGCAGACTGAAGTTTTGGTATTAATTAATTTTTAAAATTTATTTATTAAATAATATTTCAGAGTCACAAAAAAAGTATTTTATATATAATATCCTTCTAGTTCATATTAATATTCAATCCAATTATCACTAGTATAAAAGACTCATCCAAGGAGCTTATTGAACTAAAGTTATTTACCCAGTCTGCTTAAATGTCTAGATACCATGGTGTTTTCATGCTAAATATTACAAATATTTAAAATATCAACAAAATGCTTAATTGTATGTCTCAAAATGGGAATTTTTCTCTTTGCAGCCCTGTTTCTCCTCATATGCTTAAAGGTAAAAGTGGTTAGAGAGAAAAAACAGCCATCTTAGACTCCAAGTCTGGAAATGTCATGTTTTGGATCTGGCAAGTTTAAAAACATGGTTTTACACATTAAAAAAAATGAGCTTTATGAAATGCCATTGTGTTTTCTTGGGCAAAATCTATGAACAAGGACTGTAAGTCTGAGTGAATATATGGAAACGTAGGAATGCTAGATAAGATACAGAAAGCTTGAGGGAAACATCTGTAAAACATCTGACAGAAGACAAACCATCCAATTCTGCGGAATATTTAGACCAAATTAAGCACTGGTGGCCTCTGGTGAATAAATCTCAATTGTCTAAGTAACAAATATTTCCTGTCTAGTTTTCAAATAAACCAGAGTAATTTACAGTGGTTTCATTCATTTTCAGACTACAGGTTCCAGATTGGCACTCATTGCCCAAAATGTAGCAATTTTTGGGGCTGGGATGTTTTGTTGTTGATCTTTGATCAACAGATGATTCTTCTGCTTTGAGCCATTGTGCCAATTATTGCTGTAACAGGAATGATTCAAATAAAGATGCTTGCTGGACACTGGAAAAAACTAAGAAGGAGCAGTAAATCACATGAAAAGTAGGTTCTGCGACATTTTTATGTTTTTATGTGGTACTAAACTGTGCTGTTTAGTAGGGACATTGGTGATGGATCAAGAATACACTCCTCAAAGAAGTCAAAGTCTACCTTGTTCTAATATTCTGACAAAATGGTGATATAGCAAATATGAAGCTGAAAATTGGAAGCATGAGTTACTCATTTGTGTTCTCAAAGAGTTTGTAGCACTCAGAGCACACTAAGCACTTTAAAAGGTCCTTCATGCCTGTCCTAAACTTGCATTTGGGTTCCCTAGACTTGCCCAACGCTGTTTTCTTTTTTGTTTTTGTCATTTTTGTTCCATTTTTTTGCCTTTCAGAGCCCCTCTTCTGACCGTCTTTTTCTCACCTTGCAGTTGTCTGTGGGCTTAAGATAAAAAACACAGTATAGAAACCATCAGTAACAAGGATGTGTGAAAATGTGACAGTGTAGCTGACCATGCCCTGCAATTTCTTACTCTGATTTTTATTCCTTCCCTCTCAGGTGGGAAGAGAAGCAGGAGCCTGGGAACCTATTTCAAAGGAAAATCCTTAAAGAAGTTTGTAGTGAGGTGGGAATCAGCCTTTTCTCCCAGGTAACAAGAAAAAGGACAAGAGGAAATGCCCTCAAGTCACTGTAAGAGTGGTATAGACTCAGAATCATAAAATTATAGAATGGTTTGGGTTGGAAGAGACCTCAAAAATCATCCAATTCCAACCCCTCTGCCATGGAAAGGGGCACCTTTCACTTGACCAAGTTGCTCAGAGTCCCATCTAACCCAGCCTAGAATACCTCCAGGGATGGGGCATCCATAGCTTCTCTGGGCCACCGGTTCCAGTGCCTTCCCACCCTCACAGAATCTTTTCCTAATATCTAATCTAAGCCTACTTTCTTTCAGTTTGAAGCCATTACGCCTGGTGCCGTCACTACAGGCTCTTGTAAAAAGTCCCTCTCCATCTTTCATGAAGGTTTTCTTCAGGTAGTGGAAGACTGCAATTAGGTCACCCCTAAGCCATCTCTTTCCCAGGCTCAACAATCCCCACTCTCTCAGCCTTTCCTCCTAGGAGAGGAGTTCCATACCTCTGATCATCTTGATGTCCCTCCTCTGGGCTTGCTCCAACAGGTCCATGTCCTTCCTGTGCTGGGAGCCCAGAGCTGGATGCAGCACTGCAGGTGGGGTCTCACCAGAGCAGAGCAGAGCAGAGCAGAGCAGAGCAGAGCAGAGCAGAGCAGAGCAGAGCAGAGCAGAGCAGAGCAGAGCAGAGCAGAGCAGAGCAGAGCAGAGCAGAGCAGAGCAGAGCAGAGCAGAGCAGAGCAGAGCAGAGCAGAGCAGAGCAGAGCAGAGCAGAGCAGAGCAGAGCAGAGCAGAGCAGAGCAGAGCAGAGCAGAGCAGAGCAGAGCAGAGCAGAGCAGAGCAGAGCAGAGCAGAGCAGAGCAGAGCAGAGCAGAGCAGAGCAGAGCAGAGCAGAGCAGAGCAGAGCAGAGCAGAGCAGAGCAGAGCAGAGCAGAGCAGAGCAGAGCAGAGCAGAGCAGAGCAGAGCAGAGCAGAGCAGAGCAGAGCAGAGCAGAGCAGAGCAGAGCAGAGCAGAGCAGAGCAGAGCAGAGCAGAGCAGAGCAGAGCAGAGCAGAGCAGAGCAGAGCAGAGCAGAGCAGAGCAGAGCAGAGCAGAGCAGAGCAGAGCAGAGCAGAGCAGAGCAGAGCAGAGCAGAGCAGAGCAGAGCAGAGCAGAGCAGAGCAGAGCAGAGCAGAGCAGAGCAGAGCAGAGCAGAGCAGAGCAGAGCAGAGGGGTAGAATCCCCTCCCGGCCCTGCTGCCCTTGCTGCTTTGGATGCAGCCCAGGACACGTTTGGCTTTCTGGGCTATGAGTGCACATGGCTGGGTCATGTCCAGCCTCTCATCCACCAGCACCCCCACGTCCTTCTGGGCAGAGTTGCTCTTGATCTGCTCATCCCCAGCCTGTGTTGATACCAGGGGTTGCCCCAGACCAGGTGTAGCACCTTGGACTTGGTCTTATTCAACCTCATGAGGTTCCCATGGGCCACTTCTTGAGCTTGCACAGGTTCCTTTGGATAGCATCCTATCCTTCACGTGTGTCAACTGCAGCTCTCAGCTTGGTGTCATCTGCAAACTTGCTGAAGGTACACTCGATCCCTTCGCCAATGTCATTCATGAAGACAGCAAATAACACTGGTACAAACACGGACCCCTGAGGGACACCATTTGTCTCTGATTTCCAACAGGACTCTGAGCCCTTGACCACTGTCCTCTTGGATGCATCCATCCAACCAATTTTTTATCCACTTAACAACCCTCTCATCAAACCCACGTCTTTCCAGTTTAGAGAGAAGAATGTTCAGCTGGGGTGTGTCCAAGGCTTTACAGAAGACCAAATAAATGACATCTGTGGCACTTCCTTTGTCCACTTATATAGTCTCCCCATCCTAGAAGGCCACTAGATGGGATATTAGGAAAGAGTTCTTCACTGAGAGGGTTGTTGAGCATTGGAACAGCAAAGATAATAGTTGAGTGGTTGAGTCACCAACCCTGAAAGTGTTTAAAAAAACATGTAGATGTGATATGGTTTAGTGGTGAAAATGGCAGTGCTGATTACATGGTTGAGAGAGTAAATGTATTTCATACCTTCCTTATGAGCAGCAAAAGCTGTCATATGCTTATCTAATGAATCAAGTAGCTCCCGGTCCAATCCATGAGCAACAGTTCAGAGTGGTACAGACATTATTGGGAGCTTCTGTGAAGGTAGTGGGATTCCACAGTGTACGAATCTTACATGGGTGACAGAAAGTGAGAAAGAATTGAGATTCAGTGTCTTGGTTTGGAAGACAGGCGTCTGCTAAGGAAGGTGGAAACCTGCCTTAGAGGATATGACCCCCCCCTCCCTCCAAATTGTTGTAAGGTCGAAATCAAAGGCTGTCAGGCAGAGATATGGGAAAAGGAATAACAGTTCTTTACTCGTATCTATAACGAGGAAAACAAGCAACAATAACAGCAGCAATAACAAATACACAAACCAGAAACCCGGTGGCAGCTTTCTCTGGGCTGCCAGACACCGCCCCTCCCCTTTGGTGCAGTTACGGTCACGGCCGGCAGGGGGCGCTGTGGCGCGAGCTCAGCTCCTCGGTGATGGCGGACGGAGCTGAGGGCGAGGCGGCTGCACGGCGAGCGGAGCTGCAGCAGGGAATCTCAGGGCAGCAAACTGGGCGGCAGAGCTTGTCCACTCAAGCGGGCGAACAAAAGGGTAGCAGAGACTCCAGCAAGGAGGAAAAACCAGGCAGTGCAGAGCTCCCGCGGCAGCAGCGAAGGGAAAGAAGAAACAGCAGCTGTCTCCTCCAACAAGTCCCGGGAACAAGTGTGTCTCTGCCCACTGCCAGCCACCTTTTTCTTCTCTTGCCACACCTGGCTATGTTTTCAGTCTCTTAAGCACGTCTTTGTCCCTTAGGTACTCAGTCGTTATCTCTTAAGTACCCAGTCGTTAAGGCTCGTTAAGGTATCTCTAGCCACAGGATGGAAAAATTCCCAACGTCCAACAAGTCCTGCATACTGGCTGGTTTTCTAGACATATCTAATGATATATTCACATATCTAGTGGATAATTCTTCATTTTCTTCTCCCACAAAATTAGTACAGTGAAACTAAATTATGAGCTGTAGGGAATTTAGTGCTTAATGAATATACCTTACAAAATTGATTTCCTAGATGCCTTACATATTGAATTTTGATTTGCTAGACTCCTGACCAAGGCTAAATCAACTGTTGCTATTATAAGAGTTGCTGTTGATATCGATTAGCTAGAAGTCAATTCTCTTAATATTCGGGAGCATTAAGAAAACTAAGGCATGAGCATCCTCTAGTTTTCAATCACAACTGGGTACCTAGCTTAATTAATAATTTTTGTGAACTTCTATTTTCCTTCTGCGCAAAACAGGAAGATTTTCAAAGATATAAAATGAATAGGGATTCATTTTATTGGCTCATACAGCATACAAACTGCTGTATGAGCCAGGAAAATGTGTCTCTACATTTTTAGGATTGGTCAGTAGTTCTCCTTTAGGAGTTTTAAATAGCATTGGATTTGGAATTCCACCTTTAGGAGTTTGGAAAAACTCCTGATTTTCAAAAAATGCTGAGAATATACCCTGTGAAAGACAATTTCTGTTTGGGGAAGCTCCAAATCACTGGTTGCTTTTGATAATGTGAATGTTAAGTTTACCCTGCAGTTCCAAATGCCTGTGCAGGTGATATGGGATTGTTCAGGGTACCCTGACTGGGCTCCTGCAGCCGCAACAACTCCAGGGCATTATCCTCATGACAGCCTTCACAAGACCAATGGAATATACACTCTCATTGCTGGCCTGTGCTAAAATGTGTGCTGTCTCCACTTCAGTGCTATAATTCTAATTGGATGTATTTAATAGCAGCATATCCACAAAGGTTGTGACTATGCTCTCAACAGGATGTAGACACACTTCTACTGCAGTTGTCCATCAGATTATGATGAAAAATATCCATGTAATTTTTTTTTCTCTGCTGATGAATACCTGCTCCCAGACACAGACTGCTTCAGTAGCCATAGGAAATATTTGCATTGTTGTTACACTGAATCTGGAAAAAAAATTGAGCTTATATCTGGACAAAGTTTGCAAGCAATATACAAGTTGTAGAATGCTTCTTAAGAAGATATATTGAAATATTTTTTAAAATTAACATAAACACCAATAAACTGGGGTCCAGAGTTAGGTGTTAAGTGTGTATACCAGGAACACGCTTTCTTAGTGCTTAAAAACTGAAACACAAAATTATCCGTGTTACTTGTTTATAACATGATTTTATAATGGAACTCTTTGGGGGATTAAGTTGTAATTACTTCATGAGTGGGACTGAACTTGAAGCAGTTTTCCATGTTGCTGAAAGTGAGTCAGAAAGTGCATGACTTGTCAAATGAGCCAGGCCAATTTATTTGGGACAATTTCTAACAAGTGTCAACTAAGACTTGCTTGCAGCAGTAAAGAAGGCCAGGCTGTGACCCTGGAAAAGTCTGCTTGACCTGGCTTCTGGGGGGAAATGAAAATACAGTGAACACTGTCTGTTTCCTGCCCGCTATCCCAGATATGCAGACAGGGCTCCAGGCTGAAAAAGGCATCTACTATTCTCTGGTCAATGGTCAATGTTCAAAGTGGGACATGAAATGTATGAGAGGTGACAGTACCAGCGGCTGAAGTACAGCTATACAACAGGTTCAGTCTTTTAGATTAGACTGGATAAGGATATTTCACTACATGTGGTTTTGGTACGGTTCCATAAATAGTTTCCTTAAAACCTGTAACTAATAAATAACTGAAGTACATTTGCTTTAAGAACCCAACCCTCTTCCAGCAGCACAAAATTCATAGTTGCTCAAATTAAAGAGTACACAGCAGTCCTGAAAAAGCCTCACTGACTTGCCAAACTGCAAAGCGAAGGACTGGGTGGAGAGCTCCAGGCACTGAAATCAGCTCTACAGCAAAGAGCATCTGTGCTCGTGGAGAAGGGCACAAATACAGGGAGTGGCTCCAAAGGCAGAGGCACTGGAGATGAAATGCTTTACACAACAAGGAAATTAATACCACATTCATGAATTCACGCATCCACAGCACGTAACAAGTAGGTCTAACAAGTCACAGAATTTAGATTTGTTCTCCTGGATACACTTCTGTCTTCAGTTTCTCTAGGCAAGGCTCAGGCTCTCTCAGCTGAACAGGAAATTCTGCTTAGGCTGGTGATTGAACACCATTTTCTCAATTATTCACTTTCTGAAAAAGTTGTCCCTTTTCTGTATTTCTGTCAGGATTTCTGTGTTCCCAGAAATCCTCAGAAAGGCAGGAGTAGGTGTATTGAAAATAAATGCAAATAAATGCAAAATTACACCCTTCACCAGACTTCAGGCCATTTTGAATGAATGTTCAAAGCAAAATGTCCTTATCACAACTGCAACCAGGTTTACTAACCCTGTTGAGAGGTGAAAGGTTGTAACTATAAGACAGAACTTACTAAAATAGAGAATAAAAATCATCACACATAGCTTGATCCAAAATCCTAATCTATCTCACAGAAATCACAGCATCATGAAGACACAGGCTTCACTTCCCATGAGATTTCAGAAAGTCATTTACCTCTGAGAAAGAGGGAAGGTTATTATAAGCACTGCAGAACAGGGATGGCTTCTTACCCTGTATGAGTTTTTGAAGATCTCAAACTATTAAACATTGAATGGTTGTCAGATGTAATTGAGCCAAGACATACAGGTAGCTCAGGAAAGGCAAGGAAAACAAAGGTTGAAATGAGGTGACCATTTTTTGAGGCAGCAAGACACGGTGTAACACACCCTGGCCTGTAGAGAAGTGTCAGGCTTTGAGGCAGGAAATCGAAAGGGGGACTGTTTTTGCTACTGGGGACAAAAAACAGGTAACAGAGCTTCCAGAGGGCAAACAGACTGGTTCCATATTAGCTGAAAATTGAGTTGTTTCTGTAAAATAAATAATAGTATTTGATCTCTCTGAAACTCTAAAAGCTAGAGAATAAACAATGGGTACTTCAGAATCTCTATTTCAAGTTCACCTGTCTCCAAGATCATCTTTTTCTCACAATGTTGCTACACATTAAACAGTTCAGCCATAAATCAATTAATACAAAGTTGATTTTTAGAAGAATTTTATTTCTATAACAGGAAAATACAAAGCTGCTCAGAAGAATCAAGTATTAAAATCCTGAGAACCGTACGAAACTGTATTCAGTGCTTACTTTTATTGTCCATTATTAGTGTAAAGCAGCAGATATTCACAGTTCACTAGAGAATGAAAACTGAGAAATTTGAAACTCATGCTGCTTTCTGTCTTTATTATTGAGTGATTCTTTCCCATAATACTTCAAACTGTAGTGCTCTCATACTACAAATGTAGTGGGAACATCCCCGTTCATGGATACAACATTTATTTGGTATAATCCTGATAGCAAAGATGAAAGATAACTTATAAAATACCACATAACCTGATGGAAGCAGCCCTTCTGTTTCATAAATCACTATGAATAGGAAGCATAATCACATAAGAGGATAGTGTAGTTACTTTTAAGTAAAAAGTTAAGTGCTTAACTGGCATAAACACTATCAGCAGACTACAAACTATTCTACATGTGACTACTAAGGTCATAAATACAAGTCTCCAATTAATACTCCACTCCAACATCCCATCCCTAAGTACATTTGCATTGTTGTGGCATATTTTAATATTGCATAGTTCTACACAGGTAAGGTACTACTGCTTGCATTGCTGTTGCAAATGGCTACATTATTCTTAAATAGGTACTGTTACCACAGTAAATCTCATAAAAATAGGTACATGTCACATAGATCATTAAATGTCTTGAATATAACAGTACTCTTGAGTAGTATTTCGTTTTTAAGTACTACATATAACTTGTGAGCTTGCAAAGCCTCTTACATCATTATCAAGCTTACAGCTGAGCTGTAACTGTTAACTGCAGCATGTCATGAAAACACTGGAACACAGTTCTGCACAGCACTTCTGCATCAGTCTCTGGACAGGATTTCCAAGAAGAACAGGTAGCAACAATCCTATTAATATAGAAAACAGTCTTAATTGTCAAGGTCTAGGATAAAGTCACACAAATTGTCCTGAAATGTGGAATTATTGACGTAAATTCTGAAGTAAAAATTGTCACATAAACATACTGTCTCAGAATTAAAAAAGGACTCATATCCTTAGCACCTTCAATAAGCAATAATGATGAAAGATCTTGAAACCAGATACTTTGATTTAAATACCCATTACTACATACACAGTGATACAACTTTTCTGCTTATATTTGAAATCGTTGTGCATTATTTCTTGGTTTTTGTGCAACTAGTTTTAGATACTTCTTTTCTATTTGTCTAATAAAAGGTATATCTTAATCTAGTTCTATTTATTTTAAGAGAGAAATAGATCAAAGTATGAATGGCTTGTATTCTCAAACTGATTTGAATGGGCACACAACCCATGTTTAGCTTTAGGAAGAAGTCATTCAAAATACACCTAAACCAGCAATTCATCTCTATGCATTCTAACCAAAGTAGTTTTAGATTTCAAAAAAGGCAGTAATTTTTGTCCATAAGACCAAGAACCCAGAGTTGGATCTTTTCAAATTGTATGATTTTTGTAGAAGCCAAATGTTTTAGCCTCTCCTTGTCAAAAAGGTCTGGTTTGAGTCGAGAAGTGTGTCAATGCCAAGAACGATGGGCATTGTGCTCACCTGTCCTCTTATCTGCTCTAGCTCAGCCAAAAAACACCTTTACATGTTACAAATGATCTCTAAAATGACAGGCTATTTTAAAGTTAATTCCTTTTGTTGCTCTGTTCTTTCACCTTCCCTACTCTTTATTTCTGCTTATTGTCAGTATCTTGGTGCTCACTTGCCCTTCACCACTTGCCTTTCCTCCCACAACATGAATGTTTCCCAGAATGTAAATGCCTCTATTCTCATGTACCTCACTTCTCAACCTCTTTTGACACATCCAGCTATATTTCTCTGGTATTTTCCTTTCTGCATTCTAGTTGTTAGCTGCCTTTCTATCTGTGACAAAGGTGGAGTCATATCCAAAAAGAAATTATATCCTTACCTGTCATCTCTAATTGAATAAAAAAAGCCATAGCCATGTTGTACCATAGGGAGTGCCGATCCACTAAACCTAGTGTAGCCAGTCAGACTAGTTGAAAGGACAAAATTCCCACCTCCTCCACTGCGAAACAACACAAAAGAAAAGCAGCACTTTTAATGATAACTTGAAACAGAGTTTTACAAAACAGTTATTTTGTTGTACAGATCAAGAAATCAGCATGAATAAGGCCAGTGTAACAAAGGCCTTGGTATCAAGGGAAAAAACTCCCCACAGGACAAATATTAATTACCTGGCTGTGAAGGCCTTATCCCCATACAGTTCTGGCACTGGCAGTCCTTGCTCCTGTGCAATGAGCAGGAGACCCAGAAGATGACGATCAAAGCCTGTCAAATAAATGCAAATACTGAATCATTAACAGCAGGATTCCCAGTTTTTCTGCTTCTGGTCTGGAGAGCTGGGAGCTCAACAGCAGCTAAAGGACAGATAAACAACAGCATCATATTGTAGCATTCAAAAACATTTCCCACATCCTTGATCTAAGAGGTCTTCAACACTTTCAACTTGCAGCACCGAGCTCAAAAGCAAATGACCTACGTAACACAGACCCAGTACAGTTCCTGTGGAAAACAAATCTAAGAAAACTCCCACTTCAGTCAAGGAGAAGTTTCACACAGTGGAAGTGGCCCATGGGCAATTATGTCAACACAGAGCGAAGGCTTTCCGGGCCATGACTGCCCTGAATTGTGATAACACACCATGCAGAACGGAGAAAGTATGAAGTTCATCATGTTCATTTCCCAGCTACTCTTTCTTATTCACAGAATAGTGTACAGCACTAACACAGCTAGGTTAGAATCTCACTCAAATCTCTCCTCTGCCCTAAAAGACCACCTTTTTCACTTTTCAGTCAAGCACATATTTGAGTGGAAGGTATTCCGAAGTAATGTTTAGCTGGGCAGAAAAAATGAATTAATATTCCAAGTGAACATATTTTTGGGGTACAAAGATGGGTACAAGGACTAGGTTTTAGTTCTTCTCCCCAAAAATTAAAGTATAAAATATTAAGGGGTAATTTTCATTCAGGTTGAAAATAACGAGATAGAGAAAATGTACTAGCATACGATGCTACTCCCTTTTCACCCACAAGAAAAAACCAAAAAAATTTGATTCCAGAGTACCTTTTCCATTCTCACATTCTTTCCTCATTTTATTGTGCTTTGCAAACGCCTTATGCATCAGTTGTAGCTGTTGATAAGTCTGTAAAGTAGGGGGGGAGACAGGATTAAAAAAAAAAAAAAAAGGAAGAAAAGAAAAACCAATCCGAATGAGTAACACACCAGCAACCACAGATCAGCAAGTTTTTCCCTTTCACAGTTTCTAACAATTTTCTAACAATTTTAGATAGAAGAAAATAGAAGAACTTAGAAGTACATTAGAACTTCTCTTAAACCCTTTCTCCCAAGTCCAAATTCCCTTTTCAGGAGAATGTGCTTGTTTGTTTCCTGTATATCTGTTCTCTTACTCAGATCGTTTTTGAATTGAACAATATTCTAAAACTCCCACTCTTTCCCAAAGAGCCTGAAGCAATGAAAGGAACCACTGTGAACTAAAGTGATCAAAACCAAAAACCTTCAACAATACCATTTATTCAAAAGGACCCTAGCTTATACGAGATGCATTCCCAAATTTTCTCTGCTGATTCTCAATTCTGCCCAACATGATGGTTTTTTACAAGTTTATTTTAAAATTTATATATTAAAATCAGAAAGAAGAGAATACAAATAACATTTTGTAAGGAAGGCCTTGAGAAACAGTCCTAGATGCTCAAGATCTTGACTTCCAAGATCTTAGACCTTGATAGCTCTTTGACTACTTAAGAAGCACTTTTTTTCCTTTTATTCATCACACAGGAAGCTGCAGCAAAGAATGTGAAACAAGGACAGCAGCCACTCGATTTGGATAAAAGTCAAGCTACCAAGCTGACAAATGGCAAAAAAAATTTCAGACTTTTGAAAGGATTTTTTTCAAACCATCTAACTTTAAGGTACTAAAAAGTACATAAAGACAGACTTTTAAGTATCCTGATTTCAATACTATTGAACAGATTTTTTAAGCTCCAGGAGTTAGTGTTAAAAAAACCCAAAACAATAATAGGGAGGAATTTGGAGATGCTATTTAACATTATAAAGAGAAAAAGGCTACAGTTAGTGTTGGAAGTTACACACTAGCAGCAGTAGTAGTAGTAATAACCACAGAAGCCTGATAATTAGTTAGAAGGTAACTGAGGAGCAGGGAAATAATAGGAATCCATATTTGGAATAGGAAAGCAGATTTGGAAGATGGCCAGAAAACTGAGTTTTAAAGCTGCAGTACATGCCAAAAGAAGCAAGTTAAGATTAGGAAAATGTGCTCTTAAAGGCTAGAATTATCAATCACACATGCTCTCTGACAGCTGTCTTCCTCTGTTTTTCAGATGCATTAATAATAGAAAACCTTTGATTTTTCTAAAGGTATGTTACGTTACCCTTTGTCTCAAAAATCTTCTTGCTTAATTCCTCAGGCTCTGAGAAATGTGCAGTGAGTACAACAGAAAAAGCTTTAGTAGAGCTCTTGCTTGGCAAGAAATGCATGACCTGCTTCGCCAGCCAAGCACCGGAGGGTAGTTGCTGGGAAAAAATGGGTCTCTGGTTCAGCTACTCAAAAGCAGACTCTGGAATACATTCCTGTTACCACTATGACACAAACAGATTTTGATCTTGCTCTCAGATGCAACTACTAAATAAATACTTCCTAATTTCACTTGAAAATTAAAACAACAGAACCACTGCACAGCAGAACACTTTGGTTCCAACCCAGTAACTTTTTGAAGTGTGAAATTAATCAGTGTGAATGTAACTCAAGACAGTTACATTCTTGAAACCCAACAGGTAAACAGCACAGAAAACCAAACAAGCTCGCACATGACAGCACATCTCAGTCACAATAACCAGAACTAGAGTTCAACCAACCCAACATTTGAAATTTGTCTCACTGGAAAGATGCCAACTCCCACCAATGAGACAACAGAAAAACGAGTTTGAAGCAGTTCAAATGACAGGCCTTCTAAATACAAGATGATTAAAGTAGGATTTCAGCATTTACACTGTCAGAAGGATCCAGCATGGACTTGCACCATTCCACTGCTTCCACAGTACATGATCTTATGGTCTCTGTGCGGCCATGATAGAAACGCCTGGTCATGGCAGTTTCGTAACAGCAGCCCGGACTAAGAACAAAAATTAGGGAAGAACATCTCATTAACTTAACAAAACTATTTGCTTTCTCAAGGACTAAAAAAGTCCTGCAAAAGATCTTGCACATTTATCTCAGCTACAAGTATCAGAAACCCATTAATTTTCTTTATGTGTTTGAAAAAGAGCAACAAAGCAACTCTATGTGTGTTTATGGGACAGATGACTGAAAAGAAGTGTCAGTACTATAATCATACCTTGAAAAGACTGCATTGCCATGGATATTTTCTGCAGACTACAGATCTACCAGGCTCTAGCAAAAATAGCTGAAATTATACAAGCTTCAGTTTCTCTATATACTTCCACCTACACCATCCAAACCCTCAAAAAGGAGACACATTTGAAGTAAGCAATGTGTTCCAAAGCATTTAGAGGTAAAAGGTCAAAATCTCTGCTGCATACTGACAGGCATCCAACTTTTAGATGGAGCAACTCCAGCTCTGTGATAGTCTACCACTTAATATACAACCTACATGAAACATACTTGCATATTTACAACAGACCAAGGCTATTTTAGTCACATAATTAATTTGTCCTGATGTACAGCAAACCAAGATCTACCAACTTTTGTTATGATAAGACACCTCACCAGTGACTAAACACCATACTCCTATGATGAAACTCTCCTCCTTCTGACGCAAGCAATACTCCACTGGTCAGTAATGACTTACACAAGCCATAATGAGTGCTAGTTAGCAAACAGAAATTTGGGAACAACAATAGCAGGAAGAATGACACCTTTTAATCAGTAATACAAAATTAAATGCCACAACCTAAAATGCAGAGGCAGGCATTTGAAGGGTCACTATATCTATCTCAATTATTCTGCCCAAACCTTCACATCCAATATTGCTAAAGAAAGTGAGGCACTAAAGTTTGTGAGGCTTTTTACAGGTTTGGAAGACTAAACATTTTACTCATGGCAGTTGCTAGAGATAAAACTCTCTTCTACATTTGAGCAACTATTTGACATTAGAGAATTCTGACACACTGGGCATTTGGTGTTTGCCTAAGCGTTTCCTTTGTACAGCCTGAATTCAAGTTTTCATAGCCTGTGTTCTGCCATTCATGCTACAATATGTACATGCACTATCCCTCTGGGCACACAAACACAATTCTTCTGAAGCAAGTATGACCCTATGCAACTATTACTGTAAAAACCCTTTAGTTCTTCATTCTTACATCCCCATAGCAAATTACACACTAACATTGCAAAACCACTCCACCCCTCTACTCAAGAAGCTAGCTTTTTATTCCTAATCTGATATTTTCTTACCGTCCATGGCATTTGTAATATGCAAGCTGAAGGGCAAGCTGCACAAATGTATCGGGATGAAGTTTTCTCTTTCTAATCAATGCTTTACCAAAGGATGTGAAAGCATAAGACACCAGCTGCAAGTCAGAGACCTGTCATACCAAAGGAGGAAAAGCAGAAGTCAAGAAACATCACAACTTGGTCCACTTCAAACAAAACACGCTCAACATAAACCAACAATGTAACAAATTTAACCATGGTGTTAAATTCATCAATTAATCAGTAACATATTCATTCTTGTTCTCCAGTATGAAGAAAGACCAACTAAAAACACGTAAATAGAATGAAAAAAATAGTATCAGTAACAACTAAGAGAACCAGGAACAAATTTCACCTTCTTGTAATACAGTTCTTTAGTATGTCCAATTTCATTTATAATTTTTGGATCCACTGTGAATACAAGTTCCTCTGGCCATGGCATATCCCTCACATTATCTGATCCCTGGGAAGACAAAGACAGAAAGAAAGACACAAAACCAGACAATGTTATCCATAAGAAAAGACATGTTCACTGATAAGTTTGGAAGTTTATAAAGGATAGATACCTTCCATTTTCCCTCATTTTCAATAATCTTCTTTTCGGCATAAGATAACATGGTAATTAAAGCCATGGCATCAAAAGGAGCATGCTAAAATCAGATAAGAGAAGATATTACATTATTTTGCATAACAGCAAGAAGATCAAACTGCTCTGATTTTTTCCCTATCCCACCCTTTTTCCTGCAGACCAACAGCTTTACTGAATAGAGTTGGACTTGTTTTTCTAGTTCTGCAATAAATATAGAACTACTTTAAGTCTACCTACTGTTTTGACTGATCGGCAGCCAGATAGGGAGGCACAATGTATTACTTCCATGAAAAAGCAGATTTCAGGAAAAATATAAGCCCTTCTGGCCATGCAGTAATGAGTTTAAAATACCATAAGTTTAAGAACCACAGCTGCTCAAATGGATACATCATATAAAGAGTTAATTTTAAGCCTCCTTGTGCATTCTTTTTTTTTCTTTGGAACGCCTCATTAAATACTTTAAGAAATAAGATTATGACTTCAGATCCCATTATTAATTCAAGTATGGTTGAATATCAAACACTGAGAAAGCAGACTGCTTTTGGAAACTTACCAGACCAGGTACCAGGTAAACAAGGCTACACTACAGAGTAACACATTAAGCACTTAAAATAATACTTTAAAAAGGGAAATTCAGTAAATAAATACTCAAAAGAAGGAAAAAAATTTAACTTACATCACAGAACGCACTACAGGTTCCATTGGAAAAGAATATGCTATTGTAGGATTTATCTCCCCAGCGCACAGTTGGATCGCCTATCACCCCCAGCCTTGTAAGCTAAAGCAAAAGAAACACACTGTGAGCTCTAAAAAACACCAAGAACACTGCCAATCTTTGTCAGCTAAACCCAGTCTACATTAAGATGGCTAGACCTCCCTGACAGATGATATTTTTTCATCCAGTTCATGATGAAATATGATTATAAGGCCAAGTTATTAAATAGAAGTATGATATAAAGTTAATGACTATGTTTTTGAAGACCCTGAAGGATTCAGAGCTAAAAAGTTATGAAGGTAGATTTCAGCCATTCCTACTTCCTATGTCCTAACAATTAAAACTATTTCAGTTTTCCCATGGACCAAAAAGGCACATTTTTTGCAGATTTATCTGCTTCACTTTTACTGTTCTGAAAGACCAAGAGGTGCTACTTCTGTATTTATGCAGGAGAAATTTTTGTGTAAAGATGAACTGATATGAATTATCAAAAATCCTCAGCTACCTCAGTGTAGTTCTCAGGAGTTGCATGGGGACTAGAATCATCAAGGCAGACCACAAACAAACTTCTTTGAATTTTTTCCAGAAGAGTTAAGTTCTTTGGATCAAGACCAATCAAATATTCCCGTAACTAGAAGGCATAAAAAGACAAAGCTAAGTGAAATAATGTTTTTCCAGTGATCACAATGTTTTTCCCAGGAACTTCTGGCTGTTGAAATATTCCTACCTCTGCCCATTTGGTCCTTTCATTGCTTGTTAGAGCTGCCAGTCCTGGTCCATCTGGTTCACTATGGCACGTTTTCTGTATATACGTAAGTTGCCTTTAAGAAGATTTCAAAAACTGAACTTAACAAAGAACAAGTGGAGAGAAGGTAAAAGTCACCTTGTTTCTCTCTCTTTTTTGCAAAGCTGGAATTTTGGTTCGACACTCACAAGCCAATGTGAATTTTAAGGACACATTAATCAGCTCCCCCAGATTCTAAGGACAATTGAAGACCTGCTCAGTTTTCAATCACTCAGCACCTATGAGCCCAGTACAAATTCACACATAAACAATCATAGTGCTAAAGTATTCACACATACTGAATTTAAAACTAGATTTAAGGCTTCAATAGTGCAGGTTGAGACTTTTCAGAGCAGGGACATCTGCAGTAGTGCAACTTTACAGCTTTTGTAGCAACTAATCACCTACAAGGCAAACCTTCCACTCCAGATAAACCCTGAAAGTCAAAGCAGAACACTAGCTACAGTACATCCTGAATGTAGAGTCTGAAATACACAAAAGCAATTCTCTCCCTACCTTTTCCTTGCACTTTCCTTTAGAAGAACAATTAACAGAGGAGTAATTTTTAGTTTGCAAATTCAGTTTTTCATATGCTATTCTAGATGTTAAACTCCATGAATTACAGGCACTTAATCAGGCTTGTTCTTTGTTCTGGTACTCTTGCCTATTAAATTTCACTGCTGATCAATAGTTACATAGTATCAAAAATATAAGACACCCACGATGAGGTTATAAAAATTAAGTCAAACAAAATAACCCCATCAAACCAAATCCAACCTGCCCTTCCTATAGACAATAGATTTAGGGGGTCTTGTCTGTATCCCATGTGTTCATTTTTTGTTACTGGCTTTGCTACTGGCCTTAACAGGTACAACTTAGAAATGCATATGTTAAAATATTAAGTATTAAAGTACCAGACTATTTTTAAAAAGTGATTTTTAGCTTCTCTAATTAGTTTTTGTCTTGCCTGAGGAATTTGGCCATCCACTTTTTGCCAGTTTTAATTACAAGTCTTTCGTTGTGCTCTCTAAGCAGCACTTTGACAAATGCAGTAAATTATTACCTGGCAAAATTAAAAACCCTTCTTTAGTAAGGAGATGCATATAGAGTCCAAATCAGTCACAAGATTCTTATTCTGAAACTATTTCTGTGTGTGACAGGAGAGTTCAACTCACAAGAGTGCTTCACCTTTGATAATGATTAAGTAGCAGTGAGACAATTTTCAAAGTGGATTGTACCTGAAAGGAATGATGATAGTTACAATCCTACTAATTCCTCATATATAAATAATGTTTCTTACTGAAGTATCTTCTTTCAGCCCTTTTGTATGATGCTCTACAGATGTATTACAATAGTACATGGAAAGAAGTTGCCATCCACTGAACAAGAATTTACTCAAATCTGAACCTTCAACTAAAGGAGAAGCTGTAGCCACTCTCACACCTAATTTGTTGCGTTGAAGGGAATGGAAAAAAAAGCCTCTTTTGTAAGTAGCTTATATAGGATAGCTGATTTAAAATAAGCATTTTGAAAACCTGAAAATCTCTGGAGGAGTCAGCATGCTGCCTTCATGCACAGCATCAAATGCAAACACTCGACCTCGACACAGGATTATCAAGTGAGATGGGCATTCACCTTCAGCCTCTGAAATGAAAAACAGGAAAAAATGAAAATCCAACCTTGGGGATAAAGTGACAGATACAAGAAAAACTCAGTAAGTCCTAAAAACCCTTTCTTGTTCAATTCTGCAAACTTCAAGACATTTTAAAAACCAACATAAGTCACACATAACTTTCACTGTTATAAACTACAAGTCTTTGTTATTATATAGTAGCAAATTTCATTTATTTGTATCTCTTGTAGGCAGGACCCCCTTCTGCTGAATGAGTGTTCCTTGCTGAATCCACACACACTTGTAACTCACAGAATTGCAGAATTTGTCTTTCATCAATTCTTAATGCTGGCATGCTTATTATAGGCATCAGGCTGGTAACATACAATTTGAAGCAGAGCTTTTATTTGATAAAGACAAAATACTGCACCAAAAAGGACATTTTTAGATGACATACCTTCTTTGTTTCATTATATAAACACTCAACAATCAGTATCTGATTTAATGCTCAAGAAAGCAAGAATTTTATGGTTAAACTGACCACTCTATTAGTACATTTTAAAAAAATCATTTGTTTGTATTAACCCCCAACTTTCAGTTTTTTACCAGTTTTAAAATAACTGCCAATCGAGTCTCTGGTAACTCCAGGAATTTTGCAAGTACAGAAGAGCATTCGAAATTGGTTCATGTCCAGAACATTATTCCCAGATCTCTCTATGGCCACCTTCTCTCTGTAGTAACAAATACAGCAACATTAAGCAAGAGAAATTACAATGATGGAATTAAACCAAGCTAAGACAAACCTGTAGATTACCGCAGAGAATGCGTGCCAAAGAACATAAACATACATAACGCAACTAAGGGATACACAGACTATTAACATTTAGCATCAATTATTTTTTCCTGAAGTCTTACGCTCGTAACAGATCCCAGTATTTCAGGGTGTGCCATATATTTACACATGCTCTGTCTATCTGAGTGCCCTCTTTTGGTGGCCAGCAGTGCTCAATATAGGGACCAGGGCCTCCAATGTTACAGTGTATTTGTGTTGCGATGCGAAGATCAAGATAAGCCACATTCAGCCACCAGTCCTCCAGCTGAAATGAAAAAGGTTTAGCATCAGAACTTATTAATTGTTATTAATTAATAATCACCTGACTGTTCAACTGCCTGCTCTTTTTACTTTTTATTTTAATATGCCTATTAGTAGTTCCTATATAACACAAGGCAGGACAGTGGTTCAAAACTAACAGCTGAAGATCATGACAGTTAGCTCTTCTATTTCAAGCTTGAAATAAAATTCAATGCTGCTTAAGAATACTAAACTGTAAATTGTTATTTCTTCCCTATTCAGCATCTTAAACTCTTGCAGATGTCAGTTGTGGCTGCTGCAAATGTCACAGATTACTCCATGAACAATAGAAGGAAAGTAGACTTGTGTTGAGAAGGGATCAGAGACACAGTACATAATGTACATTTTCTGCTACCATCTGAAAATCTTCACACTGGAGTGTGTCATGTTAGATTTAAAAAGCCCTCACAAATTCCACTTGGTAATGACCTTCCTTGTATCTCTTTCTCCATTGAAAGACAACTTTAAAATGCTGTGACATAGCTTCCTTCTGGGAAGAAAAAGAGAGAAACTAAACTCTAAATTCCAGGGTTGGTTTTGTTGGGGTGTTTGGTTGGTTTTTTGGGTTTTTTGCCAGGGTGGAGAGAGCAGGGACAGATGTCACAGAAGGAGAGACTGACAGACAAAGTATTCAAAAGCTGGTAGATAACTTTAAATTTCAGTTAGTAAGCTCTCTTAGCCACTCAGCTCTGAAAAAAAACAAATGACATGTATATAAGTGAATGAGTTCATATCCACAGGCCAAGTGGCAGATGTAAGGAAGATCCTGAGATCTAAAAAAGTGAAATGACTCTTTGAGTTATATCCTGAAAAACCAACTTTCCACAAGTTGAATTAGGATTTCTTACATTGAATTATGATTTCTTACATATCTAAATACGTACCCAATTCCTTCTCATTTTAGCTCTTTCCAGTAATTTCTGATGCAACTCTTTCCCAATGCCATTTTCAAATTTTTTAACTATATCATTGGTTCTTTGATATTCTTCTTGATTTAGAAATGGCTTCACTGTAAAAAAAAAAAGTTTTTATTTTAAAGATAACTGTATGCTAAGATTTATTCCAAGATTCAAATATCCACAGGCAAGCAAGTGAATGAGAATTAATTTTTCTAAAATAAGTATTTGAAGGGAAAATATCTTTTAAACACCCGTCAAAAATCTATACATAAATCCATATGTTCCAATAAAACATAAATACATACTTTTAAATAAATACAGATACTAGCAGACTAAAGTAATTGCTGAAAATCTGAAACACCTAACAGATAACTAAATCAAATGTATTTACATATATAGCTGGAAATACTATGGAGTTCTACCAAGTAATTAAATTTACAAGAACTTTGTTTGTAAATTAACACATTAAGCCATACATGTCTGCCACTCTACAAGCACCAACTACAAGCTACTTGCCTTTATTTTCAAGTGCATTCATGATCTACAAGCAACTTGTCCATCAATTCTCATTCACTGTCCTTGTGTTATATCCAACTTTGATTGACAGCAATGCAGTACTGCTAGACAGTTTTTCTGGTTTTAAGTCTTTTTTGATTTCTCTCAGATCATGTGCATTATAGGCCAAAATCCTCCATAAAGATGTGCAAAACTAGTCATTAATTTAATCTAAACACCCCTTAAAGAGTTTTTACCATGAAATCTATGGTCAGTATCAGGCACTGCTGACATAATTTTCCATACAGGTACATCTCACTTCTTTCCTATACTCACCAGGCGCATAATGTATTTTCTGTTACAGCCATACTTAGATTGTGAAGTCAGTGGGAAACAGAATAGACGGTTATGTGTGAGAGGTGTGTTTCTGGTGATTCAATGCCCACATAAGGAGCTCCACTTAATTTCTGAGGCTGCTGAACACTACCACCAGTTAATTTCTTGTCTGCCTTGCTAGTGGTAACCCTGTAATCAACTTGTAGCCCTTAAGAAGTAAAGATATCCAATTACTAAAATTTAAACAAGTATTTGTATCATCTCTAATCCATCTTTTGCAAGTAACAACCGAGTTTCAACTGGGCAAGATCTCAAATACTTACTTAGCCTAAGTATTAAATTCTAATTCTGTCTTGCTGCAATCACTACTGCTTGCCTGCAACCACTATTTTTCTCTTCTTCACAGAGCTAGAGATCATCTTGTCCAATACTTCATCTCTGCAGGGTCAGTTGCAGCAAGTTGCTTAGGACTGTGTTGGGTTTTAAGCATCTCCAAGGATGAAGCCTCTAAAATCACCTTGGCAGCAGCCTGTTCCACTGCTTCATCACTCTTGCAATAAGAGGAGTTTTCTCATGTTTAAAAGGAATTTCTTGTATTTCAGTTTGTGCCCATCATCTCTTACTCTTTCACTGGATACTATTCTGATGTCTGGCTCCATCTTCTTTACTCCTCCAAAACAAGTAATCACACTTATTGCAAAGATCTGAACAATCTCAGCTCTCTCTGTCTCTTCTCCTGTGTCAGATAATCAAAGACTTTAATCACCTTCATGGCTCCTCTCTGGGCTCACTTCATTATGTCCATGTCTCGCTTGTAAAGGAAGCCCAGAAACAGACATAGAAGTGCAGATGTGTCCTCCCCAGCACTGAACCAAGGAAAAGCATCACTTCTCTGTACCTGCTGGCAATGCTTCTTCTAAAGGAGCCCTGGAGACTGCTGACATGCCTTGCTGCAAGGCCACACACTGGCTCATGCTCAACTTCATGTCTACCAGACCCCAGGGGCTCTTCTGCATCCAGGCACTAGGCCCCAGCTTGTGCTGCTGTGGCATGTTATTCTCCCTTGGCTGAAT
The DNA here is from genome assembly GCA_013397935.1 of Dasyornis broadbenti. Classification (NCBI taxonomy): domain Eukaryota; kingdom Metazoa; phylum Chordata; class Aves; order Passeriformes; family Dasyornithidae; genus Dasyornis; species Dasyornis broadbenti. Next base: position 704,768 of record VZRN01000405.1, read on the forward strand.
GACTTGGCATTTCCCTGTTTGCTGAGCGTCATGAGACTTCTGTCATCCTGTTCCTCCAGCCTATTAAGCTATCTCTGATGGCATAACAATGATCTGGTGTATCAGCTACTCTTCCCAGCTTTAGAAGCTCCCAAACTTAAGAGTACACTCTGTCCCATCATGCAGCTCACTAAGGAGCATATTAAAAATTACTGGATCCCTGGTGTACACCATCAGAGACTGGCCTACATCTGGTATATGTGGTGCTCATCACAAACCTTTGAGCCCAGCAGATGATACAATTTCCAGCCCATCTGACTGCCCACTACCTAGCCCATACTTCATTAGTTCATCCATGAAGATTTTTGAAAAAGCTTTTAATGTGCCAAAAGCCTTGCTAAAGTCCATATAAGCAATATTCACTCTTCTTCCCTCGTCCAGCAAGACAGTCACCTCATCATGAAAGGCTACCATGTTGGTCAAGCAAAATTTCCTCTTCAGAAACCCATGCTGCCCATTTCCAGTCACCTTCTTGTCCTTCATATGCTCAGAAATCGTTGGTATAATTATTTGCCAGGGATTCCCAGGAATTAAAGCAAGACTGATCAGCCTATAGTTACCAAAATCTTTCTTCTTGTCTTTCCTGAAGACGGCAGTAACATCTACTTTCTTCCATTCCTCAGGAACCTTCACCAATAATCATGATCTTTCAAAGATTATCAGAAGTGGCCTCCCAAAGCAGCAAGTCCTAGTGATATTTTTCTATTCCATAGGACAAACAGGGGAAGTGAGGGCCAAATATTACCTACAAATGTGGTTTTAAACACATTCTGACAACTTTAAGCAGCAAGACAGAACATCTGCTTTCAAGTAGTACCACACAATGCTTGTGTTTAAATTGGATTGGGACCTCCATAAATTCTACTGCAACACCATCACAACTGGAAAGGTACCAGCATTTTCCTTACACCACCACCACAGATGACCAGCTATGGATATTCAGGCAGTGACCTCATCTAGATGCAGCTTGAATTGCACACCATCAGCGGTGAACACAAATGGAAAAAGAAATAACAGCAACAGAGCCATTCACCTTTACCCTTTTGCAGATTAGAGTTTTCATGCTGAAGTTGAAAGCCTTCCCTGACTGAGGGTAGTCCAACACTCAGGTTTCCCAGAAAATGACCTTATTATCATACACTATTGAAAGAGAGAATGATTACCCTCTGTTTTTCAGGTTACAAAGTCATTACAGAGCAATACTCACATAGAAAATGAAAAACAAGCAAAATTATTTGGTTCTGGTCTCAATTCATAGAATCATTTAGTCTGGAAAAGACCTGTCATTAATTTAGTCAAACCATTCAAGGGGTCACTAAGATTGCAAGAGGACTAGAATGCACAACGAGATGAGGCTGTGAACTGTGTTTGTTGAGCTTACGAAGAGAATGCAAAGGGGAGATCTTGCTGCCCTCACCAACTGAATGGAAAGCCCTGGCGAAGATAAAGCACAATTCCTCTCTGAGATGCAAAGAAATAGGGTAAGAGAAAATGGAATATAGGTGGAATACAGAAAACTTCTAACATGGAAAATGTGAAGTTTTTGGTCATTGCTGGCTTTTTTGTTTGGTTGGTTGGTTTTTTTTCTTTCCCCCTGCCACAATCATGAGGGTGATCAAACACCATAACAGGTTACAACAGAACAGTCTCTATTCTTGCAAGTAAACAAAACCTGGCTAAGCAAGGCCTGAGCAACATGCTGCAGTTGGACCAGCTCTGAGCAGAAATCTGGTCCAGACAAACTCTTCCCAATCTACCTGATTCTATGACTACAGGGCCTCTTTCCATTTAAAAGCTATTTAATCAGATGTAGAAGCAGCACTGTTAATAAGGAACAGAACTTGGTCCCTTTCTCACCAGAGTTCAGTGAAACTTCTCTTCCACTTCTCCAGCCCACAGATCTTACCTTCCTTTCTGATTAGATCAGCCCTGCCCATAAAGAAGTATCCCATGAGAGACACCTTCAGTTGCATCGTTAAGGAACCCTCTGGAAAGCTGGAACTTTGGGTTTTCATACTATCATGCTGAATCCAAGTTTCTGAATCTCAACCTCTGGGGTGAACTGGGAGGCTAAATAACATGGCTATGGCCACCTCCTCTGCTCAAGGCTTACTTTCAAAACAGAGTTACTCCTTAAAGAAGAGGTAGCTACTGTAAAGCCTTAAATAAGGCATATTCTGAGACATACTTTGTCCAGCTTTTCTAGTTGGCTGGCTTTAAACAGACAAGTGCTTTATCAGCACATGCCCTGACTAATGTCAAGTCCCTGAGGATCCTCCGCCAGCCAAGACAGTTTCCCAGGACTGATTTAAAGCCTCTATGAAGAATCATTTGGAGGCTCTGAATTGTTCTTCAGAAGCACCTCCTTTCCTTCACTCACATTTACAGACTAAAATGACAAGCTTAAGCAATGAAATTCACAGAGCTATGTCTAGAACTGTGCCCTGCACTTTGACATTAAATGATTTGTACAAGGGAAGACTGTGGCAAATGCTGAGCTAACTTTTTTCCACCACCAGTGAGACTAAAGAAGAGCAACAGTGACTAAAATGATAGAATGATTTTGAACATGGACCAGCAAGTAGCAACTAACTACAGTATGAAAAAGAAAGGGGCATGTGATAAGGTATTTATGAAAACCGATCAGAATCAGAAAACAACAGGAAACAAATTCACTGTCAGATCTTCTCGCTCCATGGGAGTTATTTATTAACCTGGAGAGATAGATGGATTTACAAAACTAAACAGCAATTTTGTTATCACAGGTTCTACTTTTGCAGCACAACTTTAGTTAATCTGCATTACAGCAAAAAGAAAATGTATTATTTTAGACACACATACAACATTTTTGCTCTAAACCTACCGCTTCAACATTGTGTATCAAAAAGCAATGATGTAAGGAACACCAAAGCTGGCCATTTCCAGTACACTCAGAATAAATGGGAACTCATTCCAGTGAACTTGAGGAATTCTAATTTGGGAAAGGGAAAATTTGGTGTAGTATGTTTCTGCTAAGGAGAGAACTCCAAGTCTTACTTTGTTAGCACTTGTGTAATACCTGTAAGATGGTAAGATACAAAGCAGATGTTCCAGAAAAAAACCTCCAAGTCTCAGAGTTCTGAAAATTATTGAAGAAATACAGAAAGGTAATCTCAAGATACTTCATAATATATTTTTGTCATTCGCAATATATAATAAAGAACTAACCAGTCATTTCTGCTTTATAAACAAAGCTAGACACACATGCACTGATGGTGTTTGCAAAACTTTTTTGTGATCTTGTTTAGATTAGTCGTGTCAAGGCAGAAATTACCCAAGCTAAATTATGTGAAAATGCTCACCACTGCTTTTTCCTACTACTGTATAGTTAAATGTTCTTTCTCACCAATATTGAGAATGAAAAGTTTTAAATAAATGTGTTTTTTTAAAGATCGTGGCCAAACACAGTTATAAACAAGCAGTTATGCAAAACAAAATTTGTAGGTGAAGTATATTTTATCAGGAGAGAAGTAAAAAAAAAAAAAAAATCCACTCTCAAACCAAAAAGATAACCTTCCCACATGCCAAGTTCCCTTGAAGAAAGGCAATTAGGGATAAAATGGAAACTTTTACTCAGGTTGTTCTGGGCACTTAATTTCCAGTTTTGAAGTTGAAAAAGACCTTTGGCACTCAAAGCTTGTCTGTATCCCACGCCCTAATTACAATACAAGCTGTCTCTACAATCACTTAGCAAACATCTTCAGATTAGCCTGGTTACAACAGCACATGCCACACTACCATTACAACATTAAGTCATTACCTGCATCAAGATATTTACTCAAAGATTCATCAAGAGGTGGTACTGGCAGGGAAGGCAGAGAATCTTGGTACTGAAACGTTCGCTCCTCTGAGGATTCAAGCACTTGCTTTTCCATGTTGCAGATCTGCAGCACAACCAAACAGACTATTCACGAAGCCCACGTTCGCTGACGAATCTTCCCACAATGTTCTCTCCCCCGCTCCGGCCTCCCGCCATTTACACGGTAAAAGACAGATAAGACCAAACGTCCCCCGGTAAAGCCCGGACCGAGGGTTTCTTGTTGGCTTGCAGCCACGAGAGGCACACATACAACAGGGGGAAACGATGACCAGGCGGCTATTGATGTTTTCTCCGACATGTCTCGATTAACCAGCTCGAAGACTGTCGCTTTCTTTCCCAAGGAGAAGCCAGTCAGCCCTGGGACACCCGCCCAAGACCAGAGGACATCTGGGGAAGGGGGAATCACCCTCTAGCCCGGCTGGCGGCCCCTCAACGCCGCCACCCCCAGACTCTCCCCAAGGGCCCCGCCCGAGCCCCGGTCGTGCCCCGACCCCAGCGCTTCCTAGGCCGAGTCGAGTCGAGCCGAGCCGAGCCGGGCCAGGCCGGGCCGGGCCAAGCCGAGCAGGGCGCGGGTCCCGCGGCACCACAGTAGTGTTTACAGCGGCTCAGGGCCCACGTCGAGGAAAGTCCCGGAGAGCTCCGGGCGGACGGGACCGGACCTGGGCGTAAGGAGACAGCCGAGCCGAGCCGAGCCGAGCCCACCCCTTTGCCCCGCCGCCGCACAACCCGAGGAATGAGGCCGGCGGAGACCACCGCTCACCACGGCCCCGCCGGTCTCAGATCGCTGGCCTCCTGCCCACCGCCCTAGCCGCCGCCTTCGCCTCCGTCCCACTTCCCAGCCGGTCCGGAAGCCGCGCGGGGCGGGGCAGCAGTGGGGGCGGGAACGGAGCTCTGGAGGCCTTCAGCGGCGTGTCAATAAAAGAACAATTTGAAATGGGCAGGAGGTGTTGACTCCCGCGAAGGCAGAGGAGCCCTGCAGAGAGACCTGGACAAATCGGAGGGCTGGGCAGTCACCAACTGTGTGAAGTTTAATAAGGGCAAGTGCCGGATTCTGCACCTGGGAGAGGTCAGCCCCGGACGTATGTATAGACCGGGTAATGAGAAGCTGGAGACCTGGGGGTCCTAATCCATGACTAGTTGAACATGAGCCAGCCCTCGCAGCCAGGAGGGCCAACCGTGGCCTGGGAGGTATCAGGCACAGAATCGCCAGCCAGGCAAGGGAGAGGATTGTCCCGCTCCACCCTGCACTGGGGCGGCTACACCTTGAATATTGTGTGCAGTTTTGGGTGCCACAATATAAAAAAGACATTAAGCTATTAGAGAGCTTCCAAAAGAGAGCTATGAAAATAGTGAAGGGCCTAGAGGGGAAGCTACATGAGGAGTGGTTGAGGTCACTTGGTCTGTTCAGCCTGGAGGAGGACTGAGGGGAGACCTCACTGCAGTCTACAATTTGCTGGTGAGGAGAAGCAGAGGGGCAGACACTGATCTTTTCCCTGTGGTGCACAGTGATAGGAAACAAGGGAATGGCCTGAGGTCGTGTCAGGAGAGGCTTAGGTTGGCTATTAGGGAAAGTTTCTTCCACCAGAGAGTGGTTGGGCACTGGAACAGGTTCACCAGCCAAATGGTAACAGCACCAAGCCTGCTAGAATTCAAGCATTTGGAAAATGTTCTCAGGNTGCTGGTGAGGAGAAGCAGAGGGGCAGACACTGATCTTTTCCCTGTGGTGCACAGTGATAGGAAACAAGGGAATGGCCTGAGGTCGTGTCAGGAGAGGCTTAGGTTGGCTATTAGGGAAAGTTTCTTCCACCAGAGAGTGGTTGGGCACTGGAACAGGTTCACCAGCCAAATGGTAACAGCACCAAGCCTGCTAGAATTCAAGCATTTGGAAAATGTTCTCAGGTACATGGTGTGATTCTTGGGATGTCCTGTGCAGGGCCAGGAGTTGGATTTCAGTGGTCCTTAGAACTCAGGATCTGTGACATGGGGAGAAAGCACAGCTGGCGCTGCACTGGAGGCAGGGGTGCTTCACAACTGCTGTCCCTCATGGGCTGTGCTCTTAACTCCAGTGGTGATTTTAGCACGGCTGAGACCAGACGCAAGCCCTGGCTGGCCCAGGGGGGACTCATCACCAAGGGTAAGTGGCCCAACTGCTTTGTGGGTGGGCAATAGCCCAGGAATCTGCAAGGGTATTTCTGTGGAACAGGTGTGGGCTAGCCTGGTGGGTTTCTGTGCCACCTGTTAAAATGGTGTATGTGAGAGATGCTTGTGGGGTGTGACTTGCAGCTCCTCAGGAGTAGGAGTAAGCAGTAGCTAGAGTAACTGGGTAGGATTTGGAGCAGTTTTCACATGCCAGAGGAAGTATTTCACCACATAGGGAAGCACCACTTGTACTGGCAAGGACATGTGAGGCTCACCCAGCCCTACTTGTCATGGTTGATGAGGTCTCTGCTTTCAGAGACACCTGCCAGTACTGCTATTTGGCACACTGGAGGGGTTTCTGACACACCTGGGTGGTGTGTGTTGAAGAGCTATGGCTCAGCCCAGAACAAAATGTCACCATGTTCCATGACTTCTCTTTGCATCTGCAGCAGTGGCACGCACCTTCTTTCTGTTTGCTCCCTTGTTACTACATGCCTTTACTGCTAGAATGGCTTCCTATTACTTACTGTCCTGGTTTAACTCCAGCCAGCCACCAAGCCCCATGCAGCCACCCAATCACTCCCCCACCAGTGGGATCAGGGAGAGGATCAGATGAGTAAAAGTCAGAAATGTGGGTGGGGAAAGCAAAAGCTGCACAGAAAAGCAAATCAAAACAATTAATTATAATTATAATAATTATAATTAATTAACAAGCAATTAATTCATATTTCCGATGGGCAAGTGTTCAGCCATTCCCAGGAAAGGAGAGCTCTGTCACATGTAACAGTTACTTGGGAAGACAAACACCATCATTCAAAATGTCCCCCCATTCCACTTTCTTCCTTCCACTTTTATCTACTGAGCTCTTCCGAAGCCTACAGCACTGCATAGGGTTGTTTTGACCCAAGGGCAAGACTCAGCACTTGGCCTCGTTGAGTCTCGTACCACTAGCCTTGGACCACTGATCCACCCTGTCCAGGTCCCTCTGCAGAGCCTTCCGGACCTCCAGCAGATCAGCACTCCCACCCAACTTGGCATTGTCTGTGAATTTATCAAGGCTGCACTCAATCTCCTCATCCAGATTATCAATGATATTAAACAGGAGGTTGCATTCTTCCAACTAATTTTTTTCCTTGAGATGTTAGTTATTTTTCCACATTGATGTCTTTCCTATTGGTTGTTGAGTTGCTTGCCTGGCACCATCTCGGCAGCCTTTATTTCTAGTTTTATCTCTCTTAGCTTTTATAACTCAACTCTATGGACTTCTTTAGAGCTCTTTCTCTCAATTTAATGATTTCCTCAAAAATCTGAGCAAGTATTATGTGGTTGTACCATAGCAGAACTAGGGTGGCAGCAGAAACAGTAGGAAAGGAGGAGAGATTATATTGCTCCTTGTTGTGTTTGCTTTGGAAGTATTCACATGGTGTATGTATTTGGCAATTTCAACACCCTGGAAGGTCCAAATAGTAAAGTCTATGTTGGGAATGCATGTTGTGTGACTTTAACATTTATTTCAATAATTTTGCATTAGGGATGCTGTGAGTATATCAGCTGCAAGTCTCCCACAAGTAAGTTTCTCTGTAATAATGTTCTGCTTTTTTTTACAAGACTAAGTAAAGGGATGGGTAGATAGCTTTCTGAAAGACAGGATTTCAGTTGGTAATGACATATAGATTTTTTTTTCATCAGCAGCTTTTAGATGTTAGCAGTGACATTAACCTATTTCAAATATAGTCTGCTAAAAATGTAGCCATGAGAGATATGTTACTGGGAAAAATATTACTAATAAGATGAGTATGCTCCATACTTTTTTCCATTAATTTATAGTGTCTAGGTATAATGACAAAGGATTGCCTTAGTCTTCATTTTTCAAGAAGCAAAGACCAGTATTTTCCTGAACTCAGGAGCTACTGAGATATGGCTTCCCCACAGATATTTTTCCTGTGGTTTATGCATTTTCCTGTCTCCTAAATGGAAGATCTCACCACTGCTTTTTGCTGAGTAAGAAAACTTTTAGGGGTATAAATCCGTAATCCTCAAAAACCTGTAATAAATATTACAATGCATGTAACAGATGTATTTTCTCTCTAACTGGACACATCTTTTTGTAAATCTGTAATTTTCCAGAAAGTCCTGGAAAATACATATTTTTTAACTTTTTAAAATGACGATTTGAATAATGAATGTAACCAAATGCGTGTGATATAGTAATGTGTAAGTACTGATACAGCTGCAGAAATAAAAAAATTCAACTGTATCACAATGTTTAGGACATTGAGACATGCTGGTGTCCATCATACAAACTCCATTTCTCTTGTGAAGATAAAATCAGTAGAGGATTACATTGCCTAACTGTCCTACAGCCTGACAGCTCTGTTGTTACAGGATTGCAAATACCAAGTTGTCAATGCCCTGACTTGTTAAAGTTCCCATGTTCCCAGCCAGATGGCTCGGATGCATGCCTAGCTGTAAGCAATCCAGCATCTTTGATAATAGACTCCGTACCTACCATGAAGTGGCTCATTTGACTCCCAGGCTCACTGTTCCATTTCTGTGTTTATTGGTGGGAGGTGAATGGACTACCTTAAATGTAAATTTTGCAAGTAGGCTTGCATCTACTTGCTATCCAGAGACAGGGTTGCTTTTTCCCTGGCTTCCAGAATCTGCAGACAAGGCATTAACTCATGTATGTGCAAATGAGATGGGTCTACTATGTAGGATTTTCAAGTGCCTGGGTACCTGAGAGGCCTCTTTGTTCCTGGACTGCCCCACTGGCAAATACTACACTCCTGCAGTTCACAAAGTCTCATTCCATGGATTTCTAGGCTGTGTGCTATAGAATATATTTTCCTTGGGGAAATATCTTTCAGCCCTGTGCTGCAGGCACTTGATGTTTCTTTACCTTTGGCTTTCTGTTCCCTGCAGGGTGGGGCTATTGGTCCGTTTGTCCTACCAGCTGGTCAGTGCAAAAGCAGTTTTGTTGTCACTTGTGTTTTCAATTGTACTTTTCAGTTAATACTTATCTACCTACTATAAGATGATGCCATGGCAATGAATAAAGCTAATATAAAAGTTCGTCATGCCCTGAAAACCTGTCTCAAAAACATGTTTGAAAAATAATCCAAAATTTCTTTGGTATACCACATCTGTGTCCATTTTAATCCTGCTGTATTAGAAGGATGTTGAAATACTGAAGTGAGCATGGCAGGGTCTCCTGAGACTGTGACTGGAGTGGGTGGTGTACAAGGAGAGTCTGAGATAATTGGTTTTGTCTTAAGAGGGGAGTGCCAAATTCAGATGTCTTCACCTACCTAATTGAAGGATATGCAGAAGATGGTCAGAGCCAGACTCTTCTTGGATGTACTCAGCAAAAAGACAAAAGACTTGAGCATACAAGGGACAAACAAGGAAATAGCTAGAAAGAAAAATATCCTCACTATGAGCCATGACTGAACACTGGACCATGGATACCAAGGGAGAGTTACTGTCCTTGGAGATACTCAATACCTAACAAGAGAAAATTTGGACTATATGATCTCTAGAAGTCCCTTTCAACCTAAGTTGTTCTGTAATTTAAATGATGGCTCTTTTAATCTTTTATATGACACTTTATCAAACTAGAATTTTATTTAGAATAAATGTGAAGAGAGTAAGAGCCAGGAAAAACTTTCTTAAAATTCAGTGGGGTTTTTTTTTCACTCATTGAGCCATTTCTTTGCCAATAGTTCAAGAAAGAAACACCTTTTGACTGTGAACACTCTAAAGTAGATTTTTCTGTCGTTAATTAATCAGATCACGCATCTACCTTAAAATTTACAGGGAATAAAATAAAAACTTGTTTCTCTTGAAATGTTTACAATCCAGAAAAATCTTGATTATGCAGAAGAATTCTTATGTATGCTCTTTTTGTTGTTATAGGGTCTAAGTTAGATCTCAGGTATAAGGCCAATAGGTGGTCGTAGAAGAAAATATAAAGACAATTTGAAAATAATAATCCATTTTTTTAAACAGCCGTCTTGTCTTGTAAAAAATGAGAAAAAAGAAAGGCATCTCCCTAACCAGTTATGCTTAGATATCAAATAAATCCACATTCAATTGAATGTACTCCAAAGAAGGTTATTTATTCATGTAATAGTTCTTTCTTGTTTGTGGCCTTTTTGTTTTTCTCAATGAAAAGGTATCTTTCAAACCAGTAAGACAGACTCTGCAGGTTCTTTGTTTCAGGAAGAGTTGTAAAATAATTCTTAAGGGCAAATTACTCCATTAGGTTAGCACAGATGTGTCATTTACATTCAAACCTTGGGGCTGTGTGTGTAATATCGGCATGCACCAGTCCAGCTGGATGAAGTGCATGAAAGCTTCCAAAAAGGTCATAAAAGGCTCCTTTCCTTTTCAGCAGGAGATGAAGGTGATGAAATGTAGGTGAAACATTTCACCTGATGTAGGTGAAAACCAAACTTCAGGATTAGTTTTCAGCTTGATAAACAATGTGCTCTTACTACACAGCTATGTAGTTGCTAGTGCTGACTGAAAGATTGGGGTAGAACATTATGCTCCAAGAAGCTGGACAGATTGTCTCATCAGCAGCATGATCAGACAAAGCTGCATCTGGTGACAAGTCTGCATCTCAGGTACTGCTTTGACTTAGGTTGCTCTCTGAGCCTCACAGTTTCTCTGCACCCCAATTTTGCCTTTCCCACAGCAGTTTCCTTTGCAGTGAAGGCAACAGTGACTGTGAATATGGTTTTACTCCTATTCTCCTAATCAAATACTTCTGTAGGTCATCCTGTGACTAAGAAATCTGGCCCCATTACTGATTTTTTTACAGAAATCTGGTATTTGTTTCCATACCTTATTGGCATTATTTCAGCTTGTGTGAGGAAATTAGCTCTTGGAATGGTTTTCCTGGAGTCTTTGCTATTGAATTTCCTCTTCTGATGCGGTGCCAAAAGGTGTGGATATAGGAATTGAGCTCAAACTGATGGGACAACATCACCTATAGGATGCTGGATAGCCAGTAATGAATGCAGAACTTTCAGATTGAAAGACACAAGAGTTTGCTGTCAGCAGTTGTGGGGATTTTATTATCATTGCACAAAAATATTTGTGTTTAAAAGAGTGAGAATAGCCCTGTGAAGTCTTGCACCTATTGCATGTCCCTCAGTAATCAATTTGGAATGGACAACTCCACTGAATACTTTCTGTACCACTGCATTATGAGGCCAAACCTCAATGTTTATAAACCCTCTGCCATTTTTAGTCATGTGCTTATTTCTTGTAGGGTGGAAGTAGAGCATACATGTGGTCTTCCCTCTCATGTGGTTTGCTGTGGTTAAAGTGTAGTGCCAGTCTTTTTTGTGCTATGTGTACCTTCCATGCAAAGGCTATGAAAGGAGCAGATTCCTGTTATCTGTGGCATATATGCCTCTCTGCCTAAGCAGGCTCTTCCTGAACCCTGCTAGGTCTCCTAACGTTTGCATATTTTATTCTTGTCAGTCCTGATGCTACTTCATTCACCATTACTTTTGGGAAAGCAAAACTCTCTCTTCCTTAACCTGCTATGTCCTTTCACTTTCCCTGCCTATCTTTTGGTTTTGATGGGTGACTCACCACTTGCTGTCCAGGAGCCAAGACCAGCAGTGGTGGAAGGGGGAGGGACCCCCGCAAAAGCTGCTGTTTCTCCAGACCAGCAGTTCTGCAAAGTATTAATTCTCCAAATTGTCAGTTTAGCATCAAGAACCACTGACAGATACATATCAGCATCTGTGAAGAAAGAAAAGCAAGCCTTGTTGTTTGTGAGCATCTGAAGATACAATCTACTGTTCTATTGCTTATGGTCATCTTCCCACATTTTTTCCAGGACACAGTTTTGTGCATGGTAATGGAAGTACTGGGATAAACCCCCATTTTTGCCCTAATTTATGTGGCAGTTAGAGTAGCTCAAGCTGCGAATGACACACAAGTTCTCATCAAATTAGCACTGCTGCTCGCTCTCAGTGGCTGAGTGTTGTCAGCTTATGACTCTGCTTTACAGAAATGAAGAGGGAGAAGGGAAGACTGTTTGTACAATTGAACAATGTCTCATGCTCTTGTTGTACAGAAGTAGGTATTGACATTTGCATCCCTGCCTTGAGTATTTTAGTTCTTCTCTGACTGGAAGCATTTCTGCTGAGTGAGCTTCGTCCCAAAGCTGTAAATGAGTCTCTAAAATTAGAGACTGAAATTGTGTTTTTAAGCTGTGTGATGTATCTGAGACAGTAGCACATGGGGGATTTTGTTGTTTATCATATTGTATGCGTGACTGTTTTGCTGTGGAAACTTGTGGTTGACCAGCAGTTTGCATTGCTAAGACTGTTGCACTCTAGGTGACTTATGTGAGTGCCTCAAGCTTGTGCATAGACAGGGAGCATCTGAACACCCCTAGGTAAAAGTTTGAAGACTGCAATGTGGTCTGAGCAGCTAAGGGTATGAGAGAGTCTGTTTCCTGTCCAAAATTCTTTATTTGAAGGTTCATTATTCTCATTTTAATTGTTACAAAATCTGTCTTTTGGTACTTCATTTCCCTGGTTTTAGAGTTTGCTGCAAAGAGAAAGTCTAGGCAGGTCTCCTCTAGGCAGCTGGGATCTCGCCACGGTACATTTTGTGCCTGCAGCTGATCACAGGGCAGGAACAGGGGGAAATTGGTCTTGGTAAAATTTTATTCTTCCTCAGAAGCACTTTTTTTTGTTGTACCAGTGAAGCAGTTCTATAGGTTACTATGATGTTTCATATAATGATAGGTCAGCACATGTTCGTCTTCTCCTCAGATAGCAACAAAAATGTTCATTCTGTTTTATTTCCTATGGCCAGCCTTATATGTAGACTGACTACTTTTATGCAACTTCCACATTTTTTCTTTGCAAGACTGGAAAATCAACTTTTCTACTGTATTCTAGTTCCTCCAGGCCTCCTGTTTTCTCTGAGTACTTTTGAATTTTATTTTCTTTCTTGCTCAGTAGACCTTAGCAGACTGACCTCAGTGCATGTCCTAGGTATTAAGTACAATAATAAAAAGGACTCTGTTAAACCAAGCTGGTTCTCTGTTAGCAAGACTATTTTACAGTATTGTAATTAGCTGGCTTTCTTCACACAATATAGAGACTCATTCCAGTGTCAAGCCAAGAGGTGCATGGCACTGAAAGTATTCACCAGGCCACGATACACACTTGTTCTAGAACTACTTTAATAACCTGAATGTCCAGCTTAAAGCAGGTAGCTTTTCTGGAGAGCTGTTCCAGAATTTGATGAGTCCAGTGGTTAAAAATCTTATTTCTAGCCATGGTTAATTCATGAGCAATCTCTAACCATTTCTTGGAATGTAATTTCTCCCACCTGCATCTTCCAGTGTACTTGTTGAAGGTAATGTAGTCTCTTTCGTAAGTTCTCTTTTCTAGTCATGCCCTGCTTCAGATCTGGTTTGAACTCACCTTTCTTGAAGAAGCTGACCAACGCTACAGAATTCCAAGTGAGATCTCTTCAATACTCTCTCTGGCATCACTCATATTTCCAAATCTGTCAGGAGATCCTGCTAACGCGTCTCAAAAATCCTCCCTTTGCAAAATCCACTTTTCCCTCGTTGTTTCACCTTCGTGTTTCCTCTTTTATCACTTGTGTATAATCCTCTGAGACTATACTTAAGAACAATAATAAATTTGGATTTGTTTAAGACTGTCTCAAGACAGTCATACAGAGGAAGGTTACTCCTGCTTTCTTTTGGATGACATAAGAGCTGCTTAATTGCATGCCTCTTCATATAAGCAGCTAATGGTGATTTTTAAGAGAAGTTTATAAGTGTCTCCTTATTTTTATCCTTTGAAGCTGAGTGACTAGGAAACGAAGTATAATTGCAGTTAAGGTGCTAAAACAGTGCAGATTTGTTTAATAACCGTCAGAGAAGAAAACAAATTACACTGCTCACAGTACATATAATCCAATGTATTTCACAACTGTCACTAATAAAAGTCAACCTTTATGAAGCAACATACAAAACATGGTTCTTTAAATCTTAGGTGTGGAACTGAGAAACACATTCTTCTTTGTTATTCTACTTCAGTAATCTGTATGTGCTCATTTTACTACTTGAAATGAGTCAAATGAGTGAATTGCAACTGTCTAAGCGACGTTTCTGTTATTGAAAAATAATTACATCTAAGTTTTCAGTATTAATAACTGCTGGATAAAAATCTACTCTTGCACTGTTTCTTTATGATTTCTGATATGATTCTTTCTTCTGAAAGAATCACACTTTCCTGACTTACCATTACATCCATTTGTATTAGTATTGTGGTCCAAAAGAGACTGAAAATTGCCATAAAACAGCAGCTAAGAAATCTTCAAGGAGAAATATCTGAGGAGCATTTAAGAGTCTGAGCAGTAGACTGATCAGTGGAGCTATAGTCTGCCATCTGTGACACATGGAAGCCAACTTGGCATGGCCACATGGCAGGCAGGTCTTGGATCTGCTTTGTACCAGAAGGAAGGCAGAGTCCCAAAAAATAAGGAGGGGTGGAAGAAGGTTACAGCACAGAGTGGCAAAAGAAACCCCTCCTTACCCATCAAGTTACCCTCTAGGATACTCTGACAGAACAAGTATGAGGTGCTGGGTACGATAGGTGTAGTGCCTACCGAGGTAGCATTAGGTACACCCATGCAAGCAGACTTGCCAATATCAGAGAGACCAACTTCTTGCAACAAAACCTGCGTTAGGACCAGCACTGAGAAGAAGCAATGGTTATGGTCACTGGTGCTACCCTCCTGTGTAGAACAGAAGCACTCATTTGCAGACCAGACTCTCTTTTCAGAAAAGTTAGCTGTTTCCCTGGGGCTCAGATTAGGGGCGTCACCACAAGACTGAACAGCCAAGTACAGCTTTCATACTACAATCCATTCCTGTTCTTTTACATGGGTACTAATGATGTCACAAAAAGAGCCCTGAAAAGAATGCTAAAAAATTTGGTAATGTATTCCTCAGTTCTTCCAGTAATGGAAGGAGACAGAAAGAAACAGGTGAGCCCAGAATATGAATACCTGACTCCAGGACTAGTGCCTTCACTATAACTTTGGGTTTTTAAACCCTGGAGGAACCTTCAAGAGGCAAGATATGCTGGGGCCTCATGAGGTCCTCCTGTCCTGATAAGGAAACACGTCTTTGGGCATAAGCTGGAGGGACTGATAAAGAGAGCTTTAAACTAGAAATGATGGGACAAAAGAGATAATTACAGGATTATAGCAGGAGAGCTGAAGGTTGGCATGACATCATCTGAGGGTGGCAATGCTAGTGGGAACACTTACACCATGGGAGTACCTTGGAAATCTTTTCAGGGCTTCAGTTCACTAGTACTGGTCAATCTTTAAGAACCACCCTTTGGAAGCAGAGGAACAGGCAATTCCTCTGCGTCATAAGTCAAGCAAGTGGGGCAGAAGACCACCTTGGCTGAACTCATGGGGCCCAAGAGCAAAAAGAAATTGTGCGATCTCTGGAAGCGAGGTCAGCCTTTTCAAGAAGAGTATAGGGCTGTGGTTTATATAAACAAGGAGAAGACACCAAAGGTCAAAGCTCAATTAGAGTTGAAAATTATCAGTTTTTCAGAGAGCAAAAAAAGGCTTTTTCAAGTACATTGATAACAAGAGGAGGTCTAAAGTAAACACTGGACCAGTGCTTTGTAAAGACTGCCATCTGATTAATAGGGATGAAAGAAAAGCAGAGGCAGTCAACGCTTTTTTTTTTGCCTCCGGTTTTAATAATACTGATAGACCTTGGGCAATGTATATATTCTGTATGACCTTCTCGTGACAATATTTGTCAAAGTAGGGAGAGGGATCAGGGTTGCTCTGGCAGTGTACTGTGCAACATTTATTTATGAAATAACATCAAAGGCAGTGAGGCTCATTTGGGATGTGTATTAGTTGTTTGCCTGTCCTGGTCTGGGCTTCTACTTCTGGGGGTTTATTAATAATCGCACCCAGCCTGTGGTGGGGGAACAGGAGAGGATGATTTTTCCCAGCCTTTTACTTCCTTTTCTGCCTTCAGGTCTTCCAGAACAGTTTTTGGGAATGTTAAATTCTCTCTGGATGGTAAGGATAACATAATTTTGTTGCTGTGTCTCCTCTCTGCATTCTCTATAATGTTTAGAGATAGGACAAATGTTTCTAGGGCAGTTGTCCAGAGACCCGCCCCAGGGGTGGATAGCCATGAGTGGCATGGAATGTGGGAGGGCATGGGCAAGTAGTATTTGGAGGCTTTCTCTCCTCTAACACTTTGGAATTTCACCCCTAAGCAACTATAGGACCCTGTTAAAGTGATTAAATGTGTGAAGGAGAAATGCCTTGGGAGTTCCAGAGAGGAGCAGCTCACTGCAACATGCTGGGCCCTGGCCACTGCTTACCAACACTGCTTGTTACGGTACAGCACCTTCCAGGGCAGGGGAAGGGAAACAAATCAACAAGCTCCTTGGCCACACAACCTGCAGCTGAACCCAAGCCAGCCCAAGCAGTTGCGCTTGTTCAGAAGAGGAAATCCAAGACCCAGTCAGTTCACATAGTGAGTGACAGAGGAGAGGCAGGACCCTCACAACCAGTGGAAGAGACAGAGACAGAGGTAATCACCCAATCTGTATCCCTGGGTGAGCTGCAGAAAGAGTTTACCTGCCGGACAGATGAGTCCATATGGACCTGGCTGCTCCAACTCTGGGATGCCACGACTGAAGATACGAAACTTGGTGGTAGTGAAGCCAGGAAACTAGGATCCCTGTCCCAGGATGTGGTTATTGACCAAAGGACTGCAAAGAAGCAAGAAAATCTCAGCCTCTGGAGGTGACTCCTGTCAATCATGAGGGACAGATACTTTTGCAGGGAAGACCTCTATGTGCAGCAAGGCCAGTGGAATACCATGGAGCAGTGTATTCAGTGCCTGAGAGAAATAGCTATGATGGACATAATTTTTTCAGGTGACAAGCAATTCCCTAGAAGTCCAGACTGCATCCAATGTACATCACAGATGCGGGTGAAATTTGTATGGCTTGGACCAAACATATATTCCTGCTACATTGAAATGGAAGCAGGGAGAAGGCAGAGCGGGTATTTTGGCTGGTAAACTCCAGAGATATGAAAACACTATAGCCTCGTTAAAGGCCGAAATCTTGGCCATGGAAACAAAACTGTCTGACTATATCTGAAATTGGAAGAGAAAATTGAAGAAGGCCAACAGAAACTCAGGGGGAGCCTAGGCAGGGAATGTTCCATGTCTCGCCAGTACCGACCAAAGTCTCTGCTATTAGGAGCAGGCACCCCGCAGCTATAAAGAGAGGATGCACCCCACAAGGTAATCTCTGGTTTTGCCTGCATGACCATGGAGAAGACATGAGGAGATGGAATGGAAAACCCACCTCTGCCCCAGCAGCACGGATGTGTGAGTTGAAAGAAGAAACAACTATCACAGGAAACTCGTCAAGGATAAATGGCAGTCTAGTCTATTGTGGGCAAACCTCTAGGCAGAACAGAAGGGATGATGCTATGTCTGATTCTCTGGAAGAGACCTCCAGGTCATACTTACAGTGAGGGTGCAACGAGTACTGTGACCAGAACTAGAGGGGCCCTGCCTTGGGTCAGGTAGAGGCGAGGAGCAGTTGGATCCATCGGACTGTGTAGATCCAGTGGCCTGGCACATAAAACCCACACGAATATGAGGCTCTAGTTGACACCTGACACGGTCAGAGCTGCCCGGTGGCTCGCCATGTCAGGTCGGTGGACGTCCCCAAACACAAACGCGCTGATCCTCACCGTGTGAGGCAGGGCTCTGATGCAAGTGTCAGGCTAGGTGCCGGCGGGAGGAAGGAGGGGACTCCGGTGTAGTATCCAGGGAAATTTATTATCCTCAGGGGAACCAGGGACCGAAGAGGGGCTACACCAGTTTTTAAACGGGGGTGGGCTCAGGGGTGGGAACAATCTTAGGACCAATAGGGGAGGAGACGGGGAGGGATCATACGTGGGGTTGGATACAATAAACCAAGCTCGGGGAGGGGAGAAATTCAAATGGGCCAATGGAGTAACTGGGAAGGGAGAATTTTCTGGAAAGGGGAGGAGAAATGGGTGGGGTACATAGAAGATTGACAACCAAAATAGGGCATGTAAAAGGGAGGGGAAACAATAAATTGATAGGTTGGGCTAAACCAAGTGTGAAGAGGGAAAAGAACACACCCAACAGACACCCAGTGCACAGTGTACTCTGATGCCTTTGAGATATGTGGGGACAGAATCTATCTCCATTTCTGGGGTGACAGAAGGATCCCAACAGCTGACAGTACTGGAAGCTGAAGTGAACTTGACCATTACAGTCTGCTAAAAGTCTTGAGAGTCTGGGGTGTGTGGCTGGAACCTAGCTAATATTATTTCCTGCAAAAAGGGCCTGAGAATAGATCCAGGGAACTACAAACCTGTGTTTTATTGTTTGTTGATGTCAGTGTAACATCAGTTCTTAGAAAAATTATGGACTGGGTACTATTGAAAAAGATTTAAAGAATACCGTAGTCATGAGGCAGACCACCTACCTAGTGGATTAAGGGAATGCAGTAGATGTCTTTTTCTGGATTATAATAAGGCTTTTGATACTGTCCCTCATGTGTCCTTTTAAACAAGTTGTCCAGCAGTGGGAGAAGTGGGTTCATGGTGCACTGTCTGAAGGGCAGAGCTCAAATGTACTGAATGTATGTGTATATGTACATATCTGGCTGCAGGCAACCACCAGTGCTGTGTCTCAGGGTTCAATTCTAGTTCTGGTTCAGTTCGATATATTTATCAATGATCTGGATGCAGGAGTGGAATGCACCAGTAGCCAGGCACAACTGTAAATTGAGAGAGGAGTGACTGGAGATCAGTCCTGCAGAAAGGGACCTGGGGCTGCTGGCTGCCAGCAGGCTCAGTGTGAGTCAGCCATGTGCCCAGGGAGCCAAGAGCGCAAACTACATCCTGGGATTTGTGCATCAAGCAACATCACCAACAACATCACCAGCTGGCCAAAAGGGGTGGTTATCCCACTGTGTTCAGTGATAGCGTGGCCTCAGCTGGAGTTCTGTGTGTAGTCTTGGGCCCCACAACTTAAGAGGGATGTGAAAGTCCTTGAATCCATCCAGAGGAAGACAACAAAGCTGGGGAAAGTGCTGGAGGTAATGTCCTATGAGGAG
Organism: Dasyornis broadbenti; assembly: GCA_013397935.1. NCBI lineage: Eukaryota > Metazoa > Chordata > Aves > Passeriformes > Dasyornithidae > Dasyornis > Dasyornis broadbenti. The sequence continues at coordinate 724,022 of VZRN01000405.1, forward strand.
TGACTGAGGACTTGGGGCTTGTCTAGTTTAGAGAAAAGGAGGCTGGGGAGCCTCATTGCTCTCTACAGCTTCCTGAGGAGGGGAAGTGAAGGGGAAGGTGCTGAGCTCTGGTATCCAGTGACAGGACATGTGGGAATGCTTCAAAGCTGTGCCAGGGGAACTTCAGATTGTACAGGCTTCCTAGAGAGGTGGTTGATGTCCCCAGCCTGTCGGTGTCTAAGAGGCACTTGGACAATCTCTAGTAACATGCTTTAACTTGAATTGGTCTGGCAGTTGGACTAGGTGACCACTGTAAGCCCCTTCCAACTGAAATAGTCCAGTCTAGTCTACGCTGTATACTGGTGCTGCAGAGACAAATCAGTTCTGTGAAGGCCTCTTTGCCTTCAGTTCTGGAAAGAGCAAGCATAATTTTGGATGAGAGTGGCATCTCCTGGAACTATTTAAGTTGTGAAAATATTTTTTTTTTTTTACATGAAAACCAATAAATAAAAGAAAAAAACTTAGAAGGCAAACAAAACCAAGTAACACATACAATTTATAATTTTGTTATATTTAAAGAAATAACCTATAGCCTGCTATTTGATTAATGCTATACTTTCAAAATCTTATTCTTAACCTATTTTATTTTCATCCTTAGTTAGGAAATAATTGTTTCCAGTAGTATTTTATTACTTCTAGAAATATTATTAGTGCGCCAGATGTTTATAGAAGTTGGCTTTTTTAACATTAACCTTGGGTGTCAGATTTTACTGTTGGCAAAATTTAAGGTAGGAATAAATAGAGAGTATTAGGTGTTTCATTACAAATACCTCTGCTAGCAGACACATCATGTGGAGAAGCAGTATTGGGCACAACAGCACAAGTCAGAACTAGCCAATAAAAGATGCTCTAAATTCTGCACCTTCAAAACATAGGTGTGCCTCATTGTGCTTCATAGCAGTTACAACATTAAAGTTTTGTGATTTTCCACTTGTGCTGTTTGGAAGTGGTAGTTGCACAGCCTGGGACCAGCCGTCACTGCAGAGCCTGCAGCCAGGAGGATTGACTTAGGGTTCCCCAGGAAAACAGAAATCGGAAAGGAGTAGAAGACTGCAGACCTCATTTGGGAAAGTAGTGCTTAACAACTGGCTGGTGAACAGGTAGGCTTTTCTAACACCCTAGATTTTTCAGTTTCCTAGAAAAGATGAAGTGTGTAAGAAGGAAGAATAGTGTGTAAGAAACAAAGTAGTCCAGCTTACATGTCCTAGTTAAGCAGTAGAACCTCTTCTGGCACTCAGGTTCCTTAGTTTTTATCGCTGCTTGTGAATACGTTTGTTTTATTATTATTATTGTTGTTACAGATACTCTTGTTAGAGTAACACTGAAAAGAAAAAGGGGGGAAAAAAGCCAGTCTTCCTAGTATTGCAAATGCTGTTGCAAAATACACTGGTGTTTTTTGGTTACTTATAGCCTTATACTGATTGCCAGGAGCATAAAGGATAGGTAGTATGAAATCATCATTTGTAACCCCAGTGTGTAGTTCACACACTGTTATGTCTTTCAGCTTGCAGAAAACACAACTGGTCTACTAACCAAATGCAGTGTTTTAATCAAATCAGGTGATGGTCTTCTACATCAGCATTTTCAGAGCCCTACAAAACTCTCCAGCCAAGGTGTGAGCACTATACTTCTAGACATAGTTCTTTAAAAAAGCTGGCTTTTCTGTTTATACAGGCTTTTTTATCAGTGAGGTTGTGTGCCTCCATGTATGAAAACTGCTACAGCTTGTGTACTGTCTTGTGTACTATGCTAACCTGTGCTTTTTCATTCACTGGAATTAGTGCAGTGTGCCTTTCTCATATTTCTGCCCAATGCTGTGTATCACATCTAACATGTGATGCTTCTGTCTCCATTTTGGGATGCTGCATGCTTCAGTACTGCCTTTTTTTGTTTGTTTTTGTGGTGGGGCTCCTTCCCTTAAGCCTCAAAAAGACATAAAAGCAGGTGTCTGTGCAGCTTCTTGATGTGCAGCACTGAGAAGCAGATCCATCCTTGGGCTGTCATTATCTGGCATTAATGGACTTTCTGTCTGTTCAGGTATTTGTACCTAAAGTGAGCTGGATGGTGATGGAATAAACCTGTGTGAGTTTAAAGTGGAAAAGATTTCAGTGACTGTTAATCTGTCTTTAAATTTAAGGACTTTGATTAAATGTACTTCTTTATCATGCTTGAAATTTCTGTGTCACCTTTGGAATAGTTTGAGATGTTTCTTTTGCTATGTGAATGTCAAGTTAAAACATTGGCTTCAGAAATGTTTGAGCTTTTTGTGTATTTTTGTGGAAGAAGTGACTGTGTAAATGGAACTAATTGTACTGAAGCTAAAAATCGACCAGAGGAGTTATGTCTTTCTATGGCACTGGTTCCACTTTTCTTCAGCTACTTAAGCTTCACAGAGCCAGTGGTTTTTGACACACTTTTTTTTGGTGTCTTGCTCTTCTTACTGTGTCTTTGAAGTGATTCTTAACAAATATTCACAAACTCTGCAGTTCAAACATACATTAAAATCAAGCAACCACCACAGCAACATTTGGGTCAGTTTTCTTTGTCTCGTTTGTGTTATGTAGTTTTGAAATAGGTCTGAATTGCTGCCTATTCTGATCTGGTTGCATTTCTCAAACTTTTTGTGCAGGTAAAAAAGACTACATGTAAGCATACAGGTGTATTTTATGGTGAATCAGTGCTTGCATATACTGAGCTATATTCAAGGCAAGAAATAATACCCTTAATAATTTGCAGCATTTTGGAAAAAGAAGAAAGCTGCTTGCTTTCCCCTAATCAGTATTTTTTCAGTCTTTTTAACAAGAACATGAGAGTTTATTCTAATGGTTGCAGAAAACATTTTATAAAAATTCTGTATCACTAGGTTTCTAATTAATTTATCTTCACCAAGTATATGGTGTTCCCAGGTTCTTTTGACAGAACACAGCCTGATAGGCTATCAGTGCTACTTCATCACTTCAGTATTTACATCCACAAATCTAATCAGCAAGAATAAAGGACAGAAAGAAAATGGGGAAAGAAGAATAAAAATGATTGAGAATTGCTTTTTTCTTCAGATAGTAAAAACAGTATCTGATGCTAGAGACAATGCACTTGGCATCTTCAATGCTATTTTTCCTTTTCAGCAAGAAGGAAGAAGTAGTTATAAATCTTGCTTCAGCTGTTACTTCTATTTGTCACTAAGCAAAACTACTAAAGCTACTGTTTTAAAGTCAAATGTAGCTCTGGTTACTCCACCACTTCAAAATAATATAACAAAGTTAGAAGTCCAGAGATGGGCAGTGATGATGGATATGAAGTGTACCTAACACAGCCAGGCCTCTTCATTCAAGAAAAAGAAATGCTTGAGGGATGAGACAATATGACAGAAGAGCTCAGAAATGCTCAGTGGTACCTGAGAGATGCACTATTCACTCTCTTTACTGTAGTACCCTGTGTCCATCAAATGGATTTGTACAAGTCAGATTAAAAACAAAAAAGGGTGTCATTCATCATGCACCAAATAGTGGAGCTGTGCAACTCATTGCAAGAGGATGTCATGGATGCCAGCTGTTCAAGGGGAGACTGGAAAAATACATGAAAGAGTAATTCGTAGGCATTTTATGTATATAAAGAAACTGCATTCTACTGTTCCCTAGACATCTATTTTACCACTGTGGTAGAGAGATTATTGAACTAGGTGGTCCTTATGTTTTCTAGGTCTTCATATGGAGCTTATATTTTTGTGTATATTCTAAAAGCCTATGTTTTTAAATGGTCTTCCTGAAATCCCTTATCAATTTATTTTGCTGGTTGTAATGTTTGTTGTCATTAGTGACTGAGCAAATATTAACTAAGGATATTGCCCAATACTATTCTACCAACATTTATAGAAGCAGAACTGGTTTACAGTGTTGCAGGAAGATCATCTCATATCTAACAGTTGTTGTAGCACAAGCAGTTCTGATGACAACATACTGCACCATGTGGTTTCAATTTAGGCTTAATTCACTCTAGTTTTCCTGTGTCTGAAGAGTCTTGTTCTAGAATGATGTGTTGTTTTCTTGGTTATTTGGGTTTTTTCAGAAATGGAGAAGCTGATTGCTTGTGTATACAAAAGGCCAGATGCTCTCTGCAGATTAATTTGCTTTCCATGGGCTGGAAGTGGAACTTCTCAACTTGCTCAATGGGGAAAACTCCTTAACAACTCAATTGAAGGTTAGTAATTTTTGTAGTTAGGGTCGAGGTTAAGCAATTCTGAAATACACAATAGCTAGATTTTTAAAATGGAATATAATAATCTTGAGCACCGCAATCTTTACCCAATGGGTCTTCTCCAGAAAGGAAGGCTCTAGTATTCATTAGTAACTTTAGCATTTCCTTTAGGGTACGTTTTCTGTACCACCTTGAATCCAATTATACTGGATTGGGTGAAAAACTTATATCCTCAGAGCTGCATTTCAGAGTATAGTATTCTTGTCTGCTTCAGAAACCACTGGTATGATTCAGAAACAGCAATACACTGCATACTGTTGAAAAGCCAGCCTGCAGAAAGGTTAACTGTGAAGATATGAGAACTATGTTTAATGTTGAGAGGCTGCACAAAGTAGCTGTTACCCAGTGTTTGCACTTCTTGTACCAAAACTGAAATCTAATCTATGAATTTTATAACAGTGGAACAACATTTAGTTACACTATGAAGTAATTCTCATTGCTCACAAGATATATCAGCACTAAAAAGATCCATTGCTTGACCTATTTGAAGGGGAACCAAGGCCATTTTCCAGACCTTCCACAAAGAAGAAAAATAATTTCATATTCATGAGCATTGCCATTGCAGTTTTACCAGCCCTCTCAATGCATGAATACTTTCCGGTAAGCAGTTGCACATTGAATTTTCCTTGAAATTAGGGGGAAAAAAAAAAAAAAAAGAAGAAAGAAAAGTGTTTTTGTCCACTGGAACTACTTCCAAGAAAGTTACTAAGGAAATGGCCTAGGACCAACAACAGACACAGATGAATAGAATCAGGGCACAGCATGCTCTTTCAGAGATGGTTTCTGCAGAAAATATAGAAGATGCAAACTTTCCTGTACTGATATCTATGGTATTAGATTGTGGTTTATTCTATCTCTTCTAAAATACTTTGTGTCTGACCCATTACTTTTACATAACTGGCGGTATGCATGATGTCAAGGAGATTTGAGAAAAGCAACATTTTTTTCTGATCTATTCATTCCTTTCTTTCACTAAACAGTGAGAGGAAAATCCTCAATTTTGAAAGGAAAATACTAAAAGCATGTAAAATTTCCTTCTATATAAATATAAATAAATATAACTATAAATATAAATATCCACCAATTTGCACTATGATTCCACATTTTCCAATGTGCAGTGCTGAAGAACTGTCAAAGAAGAAAACAGGGATTGTACAATTCTAATATAGTTCCACTTACTAATGCTGCCCTTGAAAGGATCTATTTTACACAACCCTCAAACTTACTATTATTGAAATTAATGAATTTGTGCTTCTTATTAAAACTTATAACAATAAAGCTGATGTCAAACCTCAGCTGAAATCATGATCTTGTGGATTCTGACTCAAGGCATTTATCAATCAAATCAGATGGAGGGGCAACATTTGTGACTAAAGGAAGGGATGGAAACCTAATCTCTTGCAGGATTAAATCACAGTAGTAGCAATAGCAAGTGCATGGTATCAACTGTAAGAAGGATTAATTCAAAGAGTATATATATTCTTCAGAATTATTTAAAAATATAATTTAAATTATTTTACTGTATCTATTTGAAATAACTGTAATTCTTTTCCATCTGTCCTCCACCTCTTCTGCAGTGCTCTGTATAAGGCTTCCTGGAAGAGAAATTCGTCTTAATGAGCCTTTTGCAAAAGACATGACGAGCATAGTTAATGAAGTTACAAGTGTTTTGTTAAAAGAATTGAAAGAAAAACCATTTGCATTTTTTGGTCACAGGTAAAAATATATACATTTTTAGAAGGAGCTTCTATTTTTGACCTCTAGGAATAGGTAGTTACTCATTTTTATTTGAAAAATTTTTAGGAAAATATGCTGCTGCAAGGAGCTTCTGTAAAGTCATCCTAAAACATTCAGTTGCTTTCAAAGACTCTGGTTATTTATTTATTTATACCTTTAGGCACAACATCTGAACATGTGTTTCTGATAAGTTATAATTGCATTTATTGTTAATATTTGTGTCAGTGCTTGAGCTGTATGAATGCGGGGGGTGAACCATTCATGAAACACAGATTTTGAAGATTGCTTAGTGTCAAGTATTCAAAATAACTGTTCTTATTGCAAATTAAGGAGACTGTTAAAAGAAAGAGAAACTAAGAAAAGATCTTATTTGCAAAGTTAGACTGTGTAGGAATATACTTCATGTCAATTAACTAATATCACTATAATCTGCATATCATATATGATTTCAGCAACTGTTGAAGATAGCCATTTAGCACTGAAATTAAAATTATGTTTATATTTTCTATTTTTTATGTATGTTTTTGCTTACTTTGCTTTAATTCCTCTTTTCGCTGCAGTTTCGGATCTTATGTAAGTTTTGCAGTTGCACTTAATTTGAAAAAAAAGTACGGACTGGAGCCAGTCCAGCTTTTCATATCAGCAGCACATGCTCCACACGTAAGTTGCAGAATCATTAACATTATGAAACAGAACTGTAAATTAGCTACCAAGAGTAAAATTAGTATTTTACAGTATGGTATGCAGAGTAGTTTTAATACAAAATAAACATTGCTTCAGAATCTATGAGAAGTGTTCTGAGGTAGATGCAGTATACATAACACTCACTGCTGCTAACCTTAGTCTTGGGAGAACAATCTCCTTAAACTAATGCTTGAACCAATTAATGCTTGAACTAACTAATCCCTAAACAAAACTTTTTAAAATATTGTGTTATTTACTATGGCCTTTGGCTTAAAACTCAAAAATAATCAAACCAAAATACTAAGAGGTCTTCCTTACTCTGTAACATGTGAAATAACTGTCATGACCTAGTCTTTTCATAAACCTGCTGCATCAGCCCTCAATACTTTTGTCCAATTTTTTCTCTCTCCTCATTCGTTGTAGGATTTTTAATCAGTTTCTTCTGAGCTTCTGTTAGTTCTGCTAGTCTTTCTCAGAAAGACAGCAGTGAAATGGCATGTTTCCAGTCCTCCTGTCCTCAGTCAGCATTTACTATTTCTGTTCTTCAGTTTCTAAGGCTTCTTAGCAGTCCTAAGTATGAGCTAGTGATTCATGGAAGCAATTGTTATTCCTGCACATTCCAATAATCAGTTGGTCTCTTCAGTCCTACATTAGTCAGGTTTATGTCCAGTGCTAGGTTTGTCTTTCTCTTAAATAGATTATTTTAGTAGTTGCATTTCAATAGTAAGAGTCAAGCTTGAACAAAAATAAATTAATGGTTATTTGTTTGTGGAAGTTTCAGAAGTAGAGAGTACTTGGCTCACTCATAATTTGTAATTTTAGTAAATACAGTCTACAAACCCTTTCCGTGAAGTGTTCTCTGTGAATATTAAACCAATCAGCCAATATATTTTGAAGACAGAAAATTATTGTACATTTTACTAAAATTTTTTTTAATGAGAAGATTATTAAAGTATATTATATACAACACCTGATCTGTTTTGTTTGGTACCGACAGTCTGAAGCAATTCTTTCCATCAAAAGCACAGCCATATCTGATGTAAAAGATGAAGACGTTCTTGCATATCTACAGAGCCTAGAAGGAACTCCTCCTGATCTTCTGCTTAATGAAGACACTAGGAAACATCTGCTGCTTACTTTCAGAGAAGACCTTAGAGTTCTTCAGACATTTTCGTAAGTTTTACAACTTTGTATTACTTTTGTATTTGTATTTTGTGTTTTTACTTCTGTCTGATCATGTCAGGTTTTCTTTTTTTGTAATTCTTTCTCATTTCCGTTAGAAAAAGAATAAGAAACAGTAAACAGTGTTTTTCCTTTGTGTGCTTTTCTATTTGTTTTCTAGTATTTAAGCCCTAGAAGAAATACTGCATACTGTAGCAACCACAACTGTTACTGCAGTAGTGAACCTGTCATGGTAGAATTACAGTTCTACCTAGGATCCAAAGTTAGCAGCTACTAAAAGGGAATATTCTCCATCTTTTATTGTTTTCTGAGGCTAACAATCTCAGCTGATCATGCTTCAGGAACTGCATTCAGCCTCCTGATCCAAGGTCCTCTAGCCTAATCAGAAGAAAAGAATCCCTTTGTTCTGGGCACCCAGAGAGCAACCAGCTTCCTCTGTTCCAGCTGCTGTCCCTACGGGATGTTATACAACAGCTAATGTTGCTGAGTGGTTAAGGCTTCTTACCTTGGCAAAAACAAGGACACTCTTGGATGTGGGACACATTTTGGTCTTAGGAACCTGACACCGAAAAGATTCTAAAACATTAGAACTTATATACAAGTAGGTAACATAGTTATTTCTTATGAGAATTTTTATTGTAGGCTGAAGCTCTTTTATGTTTCCTAACTATTGGATCATTCTTTCTTTACAATTTTAGACCTAATTGCAGTTGGGTAAGGAGCTAAGAAACTTCAAGATACAGTATTTTCTTCTCCGGATGCCCTGCATAATCTAACCCTTGATATTTTTTAAGTTTTGGAGAAGAACAAAAAACTTATTTTATCTGTGGAAGTATATTCCAAATATAGGTATCTTATGACAAGTTTTATGACTACTTTTTATGTTCACAGATTTGAGAAGGCAGAAATGGATACCCCCTTCACTTGTGATATTACGTGCTTTAATGGGTCTGATGATAAACCACATGATTTACACGGTACTTTGCTTAAATGGTTTTCCTCTTATACTTACACATTTTCCTGGTGTATTGCATCACTTAATTAGAGTTTTCTAGAGTCTCTCTCCTTAAAGAAAATAAAAATCACCAGAGCAGTCTCAATGTATGAACCAAAAAGTTGATACGGGATTTAAAACAATTATTTAATAATAACTTTGAAATAGTTATGCAAAATGATCACAATAGTTGACATTTCTCTGACACTTTAAATATCTTTTTTAGGTTGGCAAGAAATAACAAGTGGAGATACTTCCTTTTATGAGCTTCCTGGAGGTCACTTTTATCTGCTGGAACCCTCTAATGAAAGTTTCTTGATAAAACACATAACAAGATGCATAGAAAGTGCCGGTCCATGAGTAGTTCCCTCAGTTTTAATAGCAGAATATGTAAGGTCAGTCCACAGCAGTTTGTAATAAGTCATTCTTTCTGTACATTGCATGCAGTTATACCTAAGAGTTGTTCTGTTCCTCCTCTGTAATCCTTTAAAAGGGCGAGTTTTGCTGATTTTTTTGAAAACAAATATTGGCTTTGGGTCTTAAAAACGGTTTCATCTTTTCTCTCTTCTCCTGCGTGTGCACAAACTCCTCACTTTATTCCATAACCTTGTTTGCAAAAAAATTACATCTATGCTCCTTTACTGGTAGAGCTTCTCTGTTTGCCTGCTCCTGCCAAAATGCTGAATATAATTCAATACCCACAAAAATCCACAATTCTTACAGAAAGCTTACTTTATTATGTTCAAATTTATTTAGAATAAGATACAAGCTAAAAATAGATTATATATGTAAATACCCTTTACAGTCAAACAGCTTATGCTTAAAAGATATTAGTGTCAGACTACACAATAAGGAGTTAGTATTGCATTTTTCTCAATGGAGTTAGTTCATTAGCTACTGAAGAGTTAGGTATTAGAGAGAATTATTTTGAGTATTCTAGATCCCGTATTTTTCTACCATTGCTTTTGCTTTAGAGATATAGGCATTCATGGCATCTTCCTTTGATAAACCTGCAAAGGAAAGCAGGAGTCATTATCTTTCCTCATTTGTCATCCTATAAACTTGACTACAGGATGTAAATTTAATTGGTGTAACACCTTTTTTCAGGTTCCATGCCTCCCATTTGGCTTTGCCTTTCAAATCTAGCATTCCTGGACATTCTGCCAAAATAAATGCATAGCTTTGTTTATCATGCAGATTTACATAACATTAGCTTGATTTTATAAAGACATATGAGTAAATGTGAAATATATATAGGAATACCAATATTAATATCTCCAACAGTAGCCTGTTTGTATAATCCATATAGTTCCTTCAGTTCTTCATCAGCTGGTCTTGTTTTTAATTTTTTTACATCTTCTGCAGCACCATCAAAGTCAGCCTGACAAAAGAACAGAAAGTGTTAGTTCTCCTCTCAAGGGAGCGTATTTAAAACATGAGGTATAGGACACACAGTAGTAACAGTAGTATCATTAGATATTCTCAATGACTCCCTTGGGTTTTGCAGTCAGACAAGGCCATTTTCCCATTAAAGAAGCTTCATAAACCTGTACATTGTTAGAAAGGGCTGTAGGTTTATGTGGCTGATAGGGGCAAGCAGCCTCCACAGTTTATGTGGTGTATGTGTCTTTCACACTACAGCTATGAAGGCATTCATTGAACTTTATATCCCGCAGTAATCTCTGAATCCTTCTGGCCCTGCCTGCACTGTGTTGGCTCAAGTGGTGGAGCTTAAATCCCCTCTGAGGGGTACTTCCCACTTCACCCTCCATTTCCACTGCTCTGCTGACAGGGAAGTAGGTGTCCAACAGCTGGCATAGAGGTACCTCAGGGAGATGAGCTACTGCCAGGACCACCTTCCACACCCAACTCTGAAACACAGGGGAGCACCAGAGTGTAAATTTACTCTTTTCATCATCGTGTGTCACACATTCACATCAGCCTGAGGCTGTAGCCATTCTCTCTATATAGTAGGTCTCAGGCTAAAGTTTGGAGTTTTGTTTCGTGCCCAGGACATTTCAGAGAGAAAGATTTTTGTAGAGTGACCACAGACCCATCAGGTCACTGCACTACTCTAATGCAAAAAGATACTAAGACTTTAATATGCTATATGATGGTTTCAACAATTTTACCTTTTAAGTTGGATCTGCATTTGCAGAAGCACAGTATATCCTGCACACATATTTAGTATGTACAAAACCAGCTGTATTGGTTTTGCATGGCCTGGTTTTTGATAGTGGGGGGTGGCTAAAGAGGTGGCTTCCGTGAGAACCTTCCAGAAGCTTCTTCCATATCCAGCAGAGCCAATCCCTGATGGCTCTGAAGATGGATGTGCCACTGGCCAAAGCTAGGCCAATTAGAAATGGTGGGAACGCCTCTGTGATAACAGATTTAAGAAGAAAGATAAACAAAAGTTGTGTTGCAGTTTTAATTGTGACTAGAGAAGAGCAGAGTGAGAACATGTGAGAAGAACAACTCTCCACACACTAAGGTCAGTGAAGAAGGAGGGGGAGGAGGTGCTCCAGGTGCCAGAGCTGAGATTCCCCTGCAGGCCGTGGTGAGGACCAGAGTGAGGCAGCTGTGCTCCTGAGCCCATGGCAGGCCATGGGGATGCAGGGATCCACGTGCAGCCCCTGGAGGAGCCCCATGCTGGAGCAGGTGGATGCCTGGGAGGAGGCTGTGACCCTGTGGGAGACCCATGGAGAGAGGGGCCCTGCTCCCAGGTTGGAGCAGCCTGTCCTTGGAGGACTGCACCCTGTGGAAGAGTGACCCATGCTGCAGCAGTTTTGGGAGGACTGGTGCCCGTGGGGTGGACTCATGTTGCAGCAGTTCACACGGAACTGTTGCCCATGGGATGGACTCACACTGGAGAAAGTTCATGGAGAACTGTCTCCCATGGGAGGGACCTCATGGTGCAGCAGGAGAAGCTTCGGGTGGTGAACTGATCACAACCCCCATTCCATGTCTCCTTGTGCTACTGGGGTGGGAGGCAGAGCTGGAAGGAGGGAGGGGTGGTGGTAAGGTGTTTTTAAGGGCTTATTTTACTTCTCATTATCCTGCTCCGATTTTATTAGCAATAAATTCACTTGATATCTCTAAGTTGAATCTGTTTTGCCCTTGATGGTATTTGATGAGTGAACTCTCCCTCTCCTTATCTCAATTCATGAACCCTTTGTTAAATTTTTTCTCCTCTGCCCAGCTGCAGAGAAGAGTGAGGGAGCAGTTTTGGTGGGTGCCTGGCATCTGGGTCAGCTCAACCCACCCCAGCTTTAAAGTTTGTATAAAAATCAGCAATTATTCAGCATGAGTACCATGTCTCTGTTTAAATCACTGAGATCCTGGCATTACCTCAGAAGTCTGTACTGTGCTTCTTTATAACAACTTTCCCTTTAGTTACAGGAAAGTTTTGTTTTGGTTTGGTTTTTTTCTTTTTTTCATAACAAGACCTAAGGCTCGTTTGTCTCCTTAATTGATGTCTTTCTCCTTGGCAAGTGACTGTGCTGGGTGGACCAGGTGATAGAAATAAGCAAATATGAATGAGAGTTGGGTTTACTATAGCATTCTGTATTTAAACAAAGTACAAGAAAATGGGTTTTTCTGTTTTTAAATGTAAGCAGGAAAAAATGAGTAATAATTTAATTAGAGTAATAATTTAATTAGAGAGTGATGCTCAAGCATCTTTCTTCACAGAAAGGCCCCTTTCTGGAATCATGAAACTACATATTCACTAATGTAAGGACACATCAGCTGGTGGCTGCATTAAGGCAGGAGTAGCAGGCAAAATAGGGTATGGACAAGTAGCTGAGTGCACTGCAGCTTCCTGCAAGGAAACTTGGGCACTCTCCCACCAAAAGGGTCACCTCTGCCTCGCGAGATGGAATTCACTTTCTTTTTTTATTTTGGTCTGGAAATTTAGTTTGACTAGAGAGATTCCCCAGATACAAACATCTGAGGAATTTCTAATTTTTTGCAGAATTTTGAACTGCTATACGAAACCCACAGAGGGAAAGCACACGTCTTCTAAGAACAAAAGTGCTCACCACGGGAGGATATACATCTGTAATACCAGAGTAGCAACAAGGAGCAGCAGGCAGAGAGGTGCATTTAAAAGGAATGTTTTTAAAAAAACCCATGATATGTGATTAAAAGGGTGTTCTAGCTCCCTGCAAAACAGCAATTAAAAATAAATCTTGAATGTTCTTTAAACTGCAGCTGTAAATTCACAGAACATTAGATGGGAAGGGCTCATGATGACAATACACATTTCTAGGTCTGTCAGTTCGTAGCATCCTTAAAGTGCAATGGAAAGAAGAGACAAAATTCCTGCAGCAATGCAGATGCTTTTAAACAAATAATCTTCCACCTCAGTGAGAACCTCAGTGTTTGCATAACTGACAAGCAGAAGTTTCTGGGAGATTCCCACCAAGGCCTCCCTGAAGAAAATACCCAGTAGTGGATGCAGGAGTACAGAGAAGAAATGGTGTGCTAAAATTGATAAAGACTGTTTAAAGTTTGAGAAATGCTGCTGTTCTATTTTGAATAGAACAATCCTTATGAGAATTAGCCAGATTCCAAGTGCCATTTATCTTCATAAAGCTCTGACACTTGGTCATTCATTAAAGTATATGATTTGGCAGCGTTTCTGCACTAAATTCTAAATTAAATTACTTCCTAATTGTATTCTCAAATCTAAAACTTTATATACATGTAGTTTGTACTTTTTTAGATTGTAGTTTCATAGTTTGTTCCTGCTTTAATAAAAATAATTATTGATATTACTAAAATGCAACTATATCATAGAATCAGAAAAACATGAGGATTTAAGTTCAACTTCTTGTGTCTGATTTCTTTTAAGAACTAAACACTGTCAATTTTTTTTTAACCAACCAAGTATTTGAGAGTACTGCAAAACAAATACAGGATTTTTCTGGAATAAAAACCCAAAAGGCTCAAAATATGTTCATATGCTCTGTATATATGTTACATGTAATTTAGATAAACCAGAATTGTATGCTCTAGACTACATATAAAAGCTGAATCAATAATGCTGAAATGGCCTTACAGCCCCCCTTCTCAGCTTTTTTTTTTTTTTTTAATAATATTTACTTTCATGAAAGCCTTGGAGTCTTTATTTTTCTTCTTATGCTGCATTGTCTCTTGTTCTCCTTCTGCACAACAACTGTACCTGGATTTCTTACAACCACCTGAAGTGCTTCTGCAAGTTCAGATATTAAAATCAGTTTTAATTTTTCACCAAAAATTGCCAAGGGCCATAGAAAGTAAGTAAGTAACACTATTCTTCCTTCCAACAGCAAACCCAGAATGGTGAATCAACATGTTTGAGGCCAGCAAGTCACAACAGCACAGACAGAGAATTTGGGGTTTGGAGCAGAAGCACTTTACCCTGTACAGCATGGGTGCCTCCAGCCTGGGAGCAGGGAGGGGATAGACACACTGCCACCTGCAGAAGAGGAGTCTGAACTCACAGTATCTGTGAGATTGCTCATAGGACTTTTTACCTCACTATATGCCTTGACAGTTAGGTGGCTTATCTTTCCATGAAAATAAGCCTGTTCCACTTAGTGCTCCCCTTGGGGAAGAGGCAAGGACATAGGGATTGCAGAGGAACTCAACATGCTCTGAATTTACATCCCAGTCTACCCCTGAGTCACTGCAGCCATGCCATGCTGCTGTGCAGTTTTCCAGACACTGCAGCATTAGCATATGAGGGAGTTTTGTACTCAGGCAGCAAGACAAGTCTAATTACACAAAAACTCCTATGCACTAACAACAGTATTTTTAATTGACATACAACATTTATAATGGAGAAGCATTTAATGAGGGGAAACAAAATCAGCAATGCAAACTACCTTACCACTGAATTAAAAACAGTGGTCAAAAGAAAGTGGAACTGTACATCTTTGACACTCCTAAAAGTAAAACATTTAAAGTCACACTGTCAGTACAGATGTACAGAAGGGATGTATATTTGCTTATGAAAATAAATGTGAGGACCCAGCACTCAAGGGTTTTTTATAGATACAATTTTATTAAAATCAATATTTCATTATTAATCGAAATACCAGTAATATGACATTCTTGACTATACCTATCACTGACTCCTCCATCACAGACACCTCTTAATATTATCCATACACATACAAACAAAAGCAGCATTCATGCTTTGTTAAGTTTTAAAAGTGGTATCAATAATAAAACATAACTAGGTTGCCACATTTGTTAAATAAGTTACTATTGTATGTGAGCCTCTGCCAGCACTGGTGTACAAGGACCATTCAAATCTGTGGAATCTTTCATGTGTCTGGAATTATTTTCTGATCGAAACTTCTGTCTTGGTTTTGGCTGGGATAGAGTTCATTTTCTCCCTAGTACCTGGTACAGTGCAGTGTTTTAGATTCAGTATGAGAATAATGTTGGTAACACTTACACTGAGCCAAGGGCTTTTCATTGTTTCATGCCCTGAAAGTAAGGAGCTGCACAAGAAGCTGGGGAAGGGTGGGAACACATCTGGGACAGCTGACCAAACTGCCCAAAGGGATATTCCAACCACAGAACATCATGTCCAGTATACAAACTTGGAGCAGTTGGCCAAGAGGGGCTGATTGCTGCTCAGGGATGGGCTTGGCCTTGGTCAGTGAGTGGTGAGCAATTGTATTGTGCATCACCTGTTTCTCTTGGGTATTATTGCACATTCTCTCTCTCTCATTACTATTACCACAGTATTATATTTACTTTTTAAAAAATTATTAAACTATTCTTATCTCAACCCATGAGTTTTTACTTCCTCCCCCAATTCTCCTCCCTATATCACCATAGGGGAAGGGGGTGTGAGCAAGTGGCTGCATGGTACTTGTTTGCTGGTGGTGTTAAACCATAACCACTTCACAGTAACAATGAACCAGAAGTCCTGATAGATTGTACAGAACAAAATAAGGTAAGGAAACCATTAAGTTAATAGCCTTATCTTCATATGATTTTATTCTATATGCACCTATAGGCAAATATCACAAGATAGTTTAAAAATTTGCAAATGCATATCTTACACAGCAAGAAACATGCAGAAATGAAATCCAAATACTAAACATTTTTTTCTTCATCCCCCTCTAGCCAATCATTGTGCACAGACTGTTGCTTAGGATTTGCCTGCTTACGCAACATAATGAGCAGCCTGCAAAAATATAATTTCCTTTTAATCATGCACTGATAAAATTCCCTTTAACTCCTCAAATAAAAAGCATAAAAATGTAAACAGATGTAAACATACATGTATGGATTAAAGATAAATGTACAAATTATCAGACCATTATCAGATACTGCCTTTTTTGTAAAGAAAAAAGCTTGAATGAATTCTTCATTTACAGCAGAATATTTTACCAGTTTGCAAAACTTACAAATATTTGACCGCCTCACTGAAGAGAACATTATTTTATTCATTTGTCCTCATTCCCGTACTGTTAGATTCAATAAATTTATGGATATGGTTGGTAGCTGTCAACCAAACCAATGTGGACAAAAAAGCTTTATAATGTCTAATGCAGAATGTGTACAGTATCTTAAAATTTCAACCACTGATTTTTATGTGAAAGTGTAACTGTATACAGCAATGAAACAGCACATCATATTGCACTTAGCTCTTTCTTATCATTATTTTTATCATGATATATCACTGCCATTTATCAATGCCACCTTTGCTTAATCATCAGGCTAATAAATTCACTTTCTAAAGTGAATTCAAGGCAGAAGAAAACAAACGATAATTTCAGTGATCATTAATTAAGCAAAGGTGGCATTAATTTGGGATTTTGCAACTTTGAGCCACTGAAGAAATAAGTTTCCTCTTCTTAGCTGTAAGCTGTAACACAGCACAATGAAACCTCTGTGCTGTGCAACATAATTGCAGCTCAGAAGAAAATTGCTAAGCTGCTGGCAGTGCACCCCCTGCATCTAGGTCAGAGCATTGTGTTGCTCTCTCTTTGCAAAATGCGCACTCTAACTAAGCTGAGATAGACATAATGAGACAGGGATAAAAGAGCTTGCAAATCTTGAAGTGAAAGGGATAATAGGAAAGCCTAAAGAAGAAAAACAGCCTAATCCATCAGGGCATGGCCAAGACAAGGGAAGTATTCATAGTTCCCACAAAGGTAGGAGGCTAAAAGCCAGCAATGAAGATAATTTCCTCATGAGCTATTTAAAGCTATAGTCAGAGAGAAGGTAAAAGGAAGCTCTGTCTCTAGCCAGAAGGTAGGAAAGTAGAAGTTTTCCTACCAAAACACAAGCCCATCAAAACGTACCGGTCCAAAGATGCATACACGCTAAAAAAATACAGCTTCCTTAAAAATTATTTATGCTTCTCAAATGCACATATAACACCACCTCAGTGTTAGAAGTTTCCCTCCTCCTTTAATAGCTCCAAGCAACCAGCTAGATCCTAAAAACGTATGTACCTGCCTTTCCATGCCTAACTCAGTGCTAGCAAATTCAGATGCACACCTAAAGAAAAATAATTCATGCATGGTCTGAACAGGCTCCAAAATATGACATGACCTATGAAATAGGTCAAATTAACCAGCATATTTCTCACTCTGCACTTGTTGAAAGTAATGCACTATTTAACCTTCACGGGTTTAGGCAAATTTCCCTTGCAGCAACATAACCTTGGTTTTGCAGAAAAAATCCTTATGCTGAAGAAATACCGCAGTCTCCAGCACGGTATTACACAGACGGACAGTGCATCCCTCTCCTCTCGTCTCTGTCTCGCCAGATGCAGAAGTGCTTACCTGGAGAGTCATGATGCTGCGAGGATGCCCAGGGAGAGGCCTCGTTCCTTCTGCCGCGGGGACGCGGCGCTCCTGCCAGGCGGCTCCGGTGGCGCGGGCGCGGTGGCGCTGGGATGTCCCAGTGACCTCAGCTCGGCCGCCGCAGCAGAGCCGCACCGGGAGCACACACGGAGCGCTCCCTCTGCGCGCCTGGGCAGAGCCGGGACAACTGAGCGGCGACAAAGCGGGGAAGGGGCAGTGGGGGCAGGGAGCACTAAGCCCACAGTCGTTTCCGCAGAAAGCCTGAGCTCGGTTCCATACCACTGAGGATTAGGCCGCCAGGCTGTGAGCCGCGATACAGAAAGATTCCCAAGCCGTTGGCTTGAAAAATAAATTTTTGAATGATTTGAACTGCAGCCAGCTCAGTTATTGGTACTGTTTGTTCCCGCTGCCGCAGCTTCTGCCCATATCCGTGCCCAGCCAACCTGGGACCTCCCATACTTCAGCTACAGCTCTGAAAAACATGTGGGTCATCCCAAAGATACCTCACCCAAGTGGCTACACACACAAAATACAGTGTGAACGCTGGTTTTAAATTTGGCCTACGAAAGACAGAATAAAAAGAATATTAAATGAATTGATAAACTAGCCTACAAATGTAACCAGTGAAGAAAAAATTCCATCCCTATTGCAACAATGAATAAATTATTTATATTCATGCCTCAATACATTTATGTCCATCATTCCCTGAACAAAGTTTTATCACAATACTAGGTACTTCTGCATTTTTTAACAGACTAACTTCCATAAAACCATGCAAGAAAAGTAATTTGAGGGAAAACAAGTCCACGTTAAATTAAGCCAGGAATTAAAGAGGAAAAAAGAAAAAAAAAAAGTGAATTTCAGTAAATAGAAGGTGATTTTAAAAAGAAATTGAAAACAACTCCGAAGCACCGGTGCTCTACTGAGGACGCTCTGCTTTTTCAGAGCCAAGACGCTACACTTAACCATCCTGCGCGCTACGGTGAAACGTGGAAAATGAATGTGCTGGTGAAGATTTGTTAAAGGCTCGGGGCAGATTGCGAGAAACAGCGAACGGAACCAATCCTTACTCGTCACCTTAGTTACAGAACACAAATATACATGCAAACACACGTATTGCACCGCAGCGAGGGACGCCCCGGCGGCTGGGAAGTCCCTGTGAAGTACTCGGTGACCTGGCCCTGACTGCGGTAGCTGACATGCGACAAAACAGGTCCGCCATCGCCTATGCGCCCATTTTCGGGAGCGCTCAACACCTGTGAACGCCAGTGGGGAGCCTACGGTGAGACCCGCCAGGGGCAGATCCCCGGCACCAGCCCTAGGACCGCTTCCAGATGCGGCGCTGAGCGCAGCCCTGACTCCGCCCGCCGGAGCAGCCCAACGCCCCGCCCAGCACGGCCCAGCCCGCTCCGGACGCGGCTCCGCTGAGGGAAGACCCGCCCTGCCGGGGCCGGGGGCGGAGCGGGGTCGTGTTGAGGCCTGCAGCGTCCAGCGCGTGGGGAGGCTGAGGTAGGGCTGGGTCTGTGCCGTGGCCGCGGGGCAGCGGCAGCCTGGGCCCTGCGGTCGGCCAGCCGGAGGCCGCCCCGCTCCCGTGGCCGTGTGG
>VZRN01000408.1:0-37341 GCA_013397935.1 Dasyornis broadbenti
TTTCATAATGTCACCCCAAGACGTTCTCTCCCCAGGTGGCATGATACATGAGTTAAAATGTTGTCTTGGCTTTGCAACTCCCCACATAATAGCACTTGTTAAAAGGTTTGGCTTGTAGGATACACGTGTTAATCTTATGAAGTAAATGCTCTTTAGTGAGTCAGCACCTCTTGACAGACCACATATGAATGATATTAATACTCAGATGAAATTGCAGTAATAGATTGCTTGAACTACGAAGTCTCTACCCCTTCCTCATTGTTTGCTGTCAGATGTAGATTACCACATGTCACAGCTTGTACAAAATCCTGTGTGAACAGATTGCTGAACACATTGCCATGGATATTGCTGTGTGCAAGTTACATGCATTCCCACTGGAGCTTTGTACAAGGATACTTGGGCACGGTGGGATTCTGTGTGATTTGATCTACGTAAAAGGTTCTTATTGTTACCATCAAATTTTTAGCATGGATGCTCTAAGAATATTTGTCATTTCTCAGTATGTATTCTCTTATTCTTGGTGTGTTTCTGGACTCGCTTGGCTCTGTTTTACTTCCTCAGTGGATCCATAATATTAATTTAAACTATTACTTTCTTATTAATTCTGGTGTCTGTTTTTCTTCCACGCTGTTTCTGCTTTTATTGAAGCACTTGTTCTTGTAGAATGAGTAATAAAAAGCAAAAACATGTCATCTCTATTGGTGAATGGGATCTGTTATCAGTTTGCCTTTTCAGGGTCTGGTAGCTATCACAAACAAAAGAACTGTTTTGCTAAAGCTGGCAAGAATATACTGGCATTATTCCTTCTCCTCTGAATGTCCAGTGGTTGTCACAGATAATATTTAGGCCTGCTTCATTTAGCTTCAAGGAAAAAAAAACCAAGGAAAATCAAAACTATGGGTTATGTGACTTCTCATTTCTGTGTGAGTGCCAGGGAGCAGTGAAGGACAGCTGCTTTCTGAGGGCCAGGGTGTGGGATCCCAACACAGTAACCTGGCCAGCAGAGCATAAACTGGCAACTGGACTCATCTCCACCCCTAGCCAGGAATGGGGCAGCCCTAGCCCAGGCATGGGCACCTGCCTGGGGACAGGATGGACACACCTAGAGACTGGCCCAGCTGTGGTGTTTGCTGGGGCAGGGACTGATGGCTCTGGAAAGCTGAAATAGGGTCCTGGGCCATAGACAGGATAGAGGCAGCCCCAGGGTGCTGGACAGGAGTAGTGAGGCTCGGTGGTGCCCTTAAGACCTGACAGTGAAACCTGAATTCTCTTATTGCTACGGTATTTACTAAGGTTGGAAAGAGTTGGTTACAGGAAAAAGTGTGCAGGAAAGAAAAGCAAGTGTGCTCCAGTCAAGAGCAACTAGTTCAATAACACTGAGTGTTCCCAGACGTCATCATTTGACTCTACTGCCTCATTGCTCCCTTTTTATTTTGCCATGTATTTAAAATAGGATACAGTATATGCACAGAGCAGTTGTTTTCCCTATGTGGGTCCCTCCTGACCACAGAGCATAGTCTCAATTCCATCCCCACCCTTGGACCTAGGGGTTTTTATTGACCACAGATCTTCCCTGCCCCTTAAGACTTTGGCAGAGCTTTGGAAATCACTGTGTTTAGGGAGTGGAGTCAAATGAGGTTATGGAAATCTGAACCCTACTGGTTCATCTCCCTGGAGTGACATTTTCTGATTACTCTCCTAGTATGGTTATTTCAGATCTGTGCCATCCCAGCACTCAGTCATTCCCAGTATTCCTCATACATCTGGAAAATTTGTCTTGGAGGAGTTTTAGAACTCAGTATTCAAAATGGGTTAATATATACCAGTAACTTGTCTGACAACTGAAGTGGTGATCCTTTCTTTTTTTCCATTGGTATTTTAAGTATGAATTAAACCAACCTTCCAAGCTGGTTTTTTCCCCGCCTCATTTTGACCATTTTTTCAAGAAAAGTGAGATTGAGTTATCCCAACCTATTCATTCTCTTCCCTGTCTTCCAGGAAACATAGTCTTTGGGTTCTTCCGTGTGCTAGACTATGCTTCAGTTCTATCCAAAATTAAATAATTGTTATCTATAATATTTTATATTTTATTAACATTAATAAGTATTTTTGTTATTTTTTATTATTATTATTATATTTTCTCTGTCTACATTGTTGATAAAGTGAAATGAAGCAACTTCTCTTACCTGTGTCTTACCTCCCTAAAGGCAGCTCACTTTCAGGCATAATTTGGCCTCTAATATTTAGCTAGTTTCAACAGTTTGTTTTACTTTACACATTGAAACAGTATGAAATAAAACTTTGATGTGTCTCTGGCTCTAAGTGTAAATTTTTTTTTCTTTGGAATTAACCTTCAGTGTGGTATTTTCAAAATTCTAGGCTGTTCTGTTGTAAATGTATTTTCTTCTCTAAATTGTTAGTAGTTCTTTTAGTATCTCGCCTAATGAGAAAGCTGTGTCCTAACAATTGATACATAATGTCTGGCCATAAATATTTCAGCCTTACAGCCTGAAAATAAGATCCCTTGGCAGCAGAGAGGACGTTGTTGCCTAAAGCAAAATGAATTATAGTATTTTGGGTCTGATTTCAAAAGTCTGGTGGGGATTTTCAGTTCATTTCACTGTTAATAATGTAGAATGTTTGCACACATAATATTTTTATGAGTTTGGAGGTAGCATGAATTGTAAGATGAGTGATCGTCTTCACTCCCATAAAAGATTTGAGTGAATCCCTTGCATTTTTATTTATTTAATAACTTCTGTTAGGTGTTTTGGGGAGCCACTGGGCTGTCTCTAGCACAAAGGTATCTGTCTTCTTTATGTGGAAGTTGTGGTGTAATTTATTTAACACCTGTGATATTGTGCACAGGAAAACTGTGATGAACAGTTGCAGAAATTAATTATTAATTAATTGGCTTGCAACCATCTAGCTGTTCACTAAGTACCATTGCCAGTACATTCCATCACTATCTCTTTTATTTCCTTGGTTTTTTTCCTTCTTCGGCCTTCTCATTTCTTACAATCACTTGCTCTATGTTGATGAAAATCACGTCTTTAATTCTTTGGGGACTGAAGTCTCTCAGTGTTTCTATATTAATCTTAGCAATTAATAATATTGAGGAGATAGATTACAACTTTTTCTCTGTGAGAAAAGGAGACCAAGAGATAAAAACAGTTATCAGTTCTTGGTCTGATTAGTTTCTGGACATTTGCTGTGGAAATGGACTTGCTTAGCAAAGCAAGTCAAAGAAAATGACATCACAGAATGTTGATACAGCCTTTTCTCGCTGGTTAATTCAAACTGATTTTCATTGATCTTGTACTCTAGCACTCCTTTCCTACTTATTTGCCTGTCTCTGAGCAGTTTTTGTTTGGGTTTTTTGCAGGTCAGAATTAGCCTCCTGCTGTGATGCAGTTCACAATTTCATCGCTTCTCAAAACAACAGCCCACTGGGAAGTAACATGAGTTATGAAGTGGACAGTAAAAAGACTATCCTCATTACAGAGGACATTTTTAAGATGCTGCCTGTGGTAAGAACTGTATCATTACTTGTTATTATAATCACAGTATTGTATATATATTTTGGGTTAGTAATTGAGATGCTTTGATTCCTCTGGAAAAAACCCATCAGCTTCTGTATGTACTTTATGCACTTCTTTATTCACCTTGCAAAGTGGTTATTTTTTAGCCTTCATCTGCAGTGGTAGAGGCATTTACAGGGGATCATAGATCATAGATTGGAGGTAAAGTTGTTACAGAACGTAAGCAGTGCCTGGCTTGGCAGCCAGCTGAACGCAGGAGCAAATACTCTGATAATGTTTGCCATGCTTTTATCATTCCCATTTTTAAGGCATTTCAATCTTGAAAACACTTCATATTCCTCATATGTCCATGCCATTTCCAGTGTGGGCTTGGGCATGTAATTTATGAAAGCTATTTTGGTGGTAAACCTGATACAGAATAGCACAGAACAGAACAGAGCAATTTCAGGGAAGGGACCCACAATGATCATCCAGTCCAACTGCCTGGCCAATTCAGGGCTGAACAAGTTAAGGTCTGTTATTAGGGATTGTCCAAATGCCTCTTAAACACTGACCAGTTAGGGACATTGACCACCTCTCTAGGAAGCCTGTTCCAGAAATTGACCATCGTCTTGGTAAGGAAATGCTTCCTAATGTCCAGTCTATACCTCCCCTGGTGCAGCTTTGAACCATTCTGATGTGTCCTATCACTGGATACAAGGAAGACAAGATCAGCATCTTCCTCTCCCCTTCCTCAGGAAGCTGTAGAGGCTGATGAGGTCACACAAGCCCAAAGTCTTCAGCCACTCTTCATAGGACATTCCTTCCAGCCCTTTCACCAGCTTTGTTACCCTCAGGGGAAGGGTGTTTACAGCCAGAAACACAGGCTGAGAAAAGGAATCAGATTTCGTATTTTAGGATTACAATAGACATACAACATCTTGAGACTAGTCAAAGAGGTTGTATTTGGTTTCTTGAAGTTAAGAACACACGGTAGCCCTCTTACCCATCTGTGGCATTCTTGATTTGTGAGATCCCAGCTACTCTGAGTCTAGTTCTTCCTAATTCTGCTGTGAATCAGTCTCTACTGACTGGTCATTCTTTACTTCACTGCAATATAGGATATAGTGGTTCCAAATTTAAACTGAAGAAAGAAAAAAGTAGCATGTTTCACATGCACATATACTTGCTAAGCTAGCCAGAATTGTCTGGCCTTTGTGTTCTCCACCTGTCCTTTCAGAATTGAACAAAATATTTGAACATCTTGTTTCGTAATATATTGCCAGGCAATATGATGTTTGTCACTTCCCCCACACTTTTTACCTTGTTCATAGCAGTGTCCCTTCCTGCTTCTCTTTGGGCAAGCTGATGGGAGAAGAAGGAAGGATAATTCTTTCCCTGAGCAAGTTTTGACTCAGTTTTACAACTGGATTTAATTTCTGCAGTCCAAGTATCCCAGCTGTTGGCCTCTGATGCATGTCAGTGCTCCCACAGCAGAAGAGATTGGGCAAGATGTATGAAAAGTTTCTGAGACTGGGATAACAGCCAGCTATATTAACTTCAATCTAAATAGCCAACAATTTACATTCATTTGCTAGGTTGTGAACTGTGCTGGTTCTCCAGTGCATGCACTTAGCTCCCACTGAGCTTCCCCACTGCAAGACAGCAAGCTGTAACAAGAAGAGGAGCAAAGAGGGTGAAGTTACAATTTGCTTCAGCCAGAAGCAGTAACTTCTTCAGAGGGGCCTCACATTCACAAAGAGTTAAGCCAGGGCACATGATTATCCTTTACAGTATCTTCAGGTTCCCCTAAATTCATTCAGTTCTGCTTCAAATGTAATTGTGTGATGACACAAGTGAGGAGAATTTACAAAGTTACCTTCTATTGGCTGAGAAAGTAAATGACTGTATGACAGCTCCCAGTCTGTTACAGTGCAAAGAAAAATGGGTAAATTTAAACTATCTTCAATATAAATTACTTCCTTAGCTTGTCAAGGTTTCAATCCACTTCTAGATAGTTTTAGTGTTAAGTGTATTTAAAAGGTACTCAATTTTAACAATCCAGTGTTATTCTCTCCAAGTTCTGATAGCAGAGGTAGCAGTTTTCTGTCTCTTGGTACCTATTTTTGGCTCTTGGCTGTCCAGGTTTGGCGATCCTGTCTGCTAAATGGTGAATGCTTCTACTGGAATTCTCCAGATTAAACCTGCAAGAGCAAATACATAGAAAAAAGCAATCAAAACATTTATAAAGAATTGTCTGCATCTTTTTATTTGTTTGCAGTCCTCTCCTCTTTCAGTCTATCCCTTCAAGAACTGTGCTGTGGTTGGAAATGGAGGCATTCTGAAAAATTCCAGCTGTGGAGCTGAAATCGATAGTTCTGACTTTGTGTTCAGGTAAGAGCTGCTTCATCATTCTGAAGTGTCCAGCATTTCTAAAAACTTGTCAGGGTTGGAAGCATGTCAATGCCAGCTGGTAACATTGAAGGAAGAATCTTGACAATTCTTTATTTCTGCTTCTTTAAGGATACTTCTGGTTTGTAGTTTTCAGAACACTGCTTTCTAATTAAAGACCAGGCTGGATGGATACATGTATGATCTGTGATTGCAGAGACAGCTGTGATGTGAAATGTAATTGTCTGAGAACCTGACCTTTCTGGTCATTTAACATCCTCTAGGAGACTGGTATTATATGTCACGTGTATCTCTGTTTTAACGAAGTGTTTACTAAGCTGTAGTTTGATTCACTCATGTAGGTATTTAATTGCCCCGATATTTGTTTCATCTTCTGTTACTCATTTTAAAAATTAAGTATCTATTTAAGTAGTTTTTTCATCTCTCTCTACAGACTGGGCGAAAACCAGGCACACTCTGAGCAAACTTTGGCCCACTCTCTCAGTGTGTGACTCACAGTTTTTATTTCATGCAAAGAAACAGAGTAACAGAGGAAAGGTTCTTCTCTCAGTGATGTCCAATCACACAGCATGCTGGATTTTGTTTCCTTTTCCTACTTTTACCTAATAGTTGGGCTTTTGAAAATCTAAAAAAAAAAAATGTCTTTCCAGTTAGATAACTGTTTTAATAAAAAGGGGAAATCTGCGTACTAAGATGCTACACTTACTAAGTGACTGAATTTTAAAAAGTGCTTTCATTTTACAGAAATCACTGTTTCTGTAATAGGTCAACTTACGCTGTTGTTAGAAGACTTCCAACAGAAATGCATTGTTTAGGCGAGGGGCAGTATTTCCTAGCAGCTAGCATAGGGCATTCATAGACTGGCTCCTCCTGGGATTTTAACTGTGCTCCTGATTTCTGATACGATTTATGAAAATGAGCTCTCTGTGCCCTATTTTAACCATCTGTACAGTAGATTAAATATTTTTACTAGAAGTGCTGTAAGCCTTATTTAATATTTGTAAAGTACTTAGACATCCCTGGGAGCTGACATGAAAGTGTCATGTGCACAAGAGAGGAATTTGCAAATAATGACTGTAAAGCATTTCTGGCACACATCTGTTTAAGCAAATGTTTCTCAATTTCAGGTGTAACCTCCCTCCAACCACAGGAAACATCAGCAAAGATGTTGGCAATAAAACAAACCTTGTAACTGTTAATCCAAGTATCATAGCTCAGAAGTGAGTACTACTGCAAATCTGTATCTGTGCAATGGTGGATAATTGTTTGACATGATTTAGATTTTCATGGAAATCCATTGGGATACCAGCATAGAGAGCAGTGCATGTAGATTACTCCATTAAACCTCGGTTTCCATGTAAAATATGTACTAGTCTAAATGGAAATCTTCTAAACTTGGCCTTTTTTGCAACATAAAGGAGTCAGCAATACCCAGATTTGCAAGAGCCTCGGCTGATACGAGTCAACAATTTATGGCAGACTAAAAGTGGTGATTGTAAGCCCAAGCCTCTTCTTTTTCCCCCCATGACTCTCATGACCCCAGGCATTTAGAAAGGAATTGTAATCATAAATCGGGAAAGCCTGGAAATGTGTGTCCAGCTCTATCAGCAGGACTGTGAGCACATGTTCTTAGGTAATATGCTTAGAGGCTGTTCTGATGAAGGCTGTTTCCTGAATGGAGGCCCAGTTTCTGTAATCCGTTTTTTTCAATCCACATGAAAGCTGCTCACTCACACAATTTTTTCTCAGCAGAGGTGTGTTTTTTTTCACCTTCTTGATGAAAAGAAAATCTAATAAGGCCAGCCTGACTAATCTGACATCTTCAGCAGGCTGGAACTGCAGCTTATCTATGAAAAGGACTGCTGTGGCATGTTATTTACTGCTTGCTAATCTTACTGTATCTTATTGTCTGTCATAACTGTATTGTCAAAAAGACAAAATCAGGCAAAGCTTTTTTTTTTCTCCTTGAAAGGAAGAAGGAAAAAGAACAGTGAATACATAGAAATAACTAACAGGCATTTTTCTTTGATTCAAGGATAGGACTTCATTTTTCGCCATGAGTACTAACTATGTTAATGCTTACCCAGCCCTTTTTTACTTAAATGAAGATGAATTATTGCTTCTCCAAAAATAGATTTAATTCATTGATGTTAGTGGAAGAATATGAGGAAGGGGAACTGTCCAATGACTCAGCATCCTTGGTGACTACTGACCTGATTCACAATTTTCCTGAGCTTGATCAAGGTGTTCTGCCACAGCTGCACTCATTTTTTAGCCAAATCAAGTCACACTAGGGTTAATAGGAGTTACACTGAAGGAAATAGGAGCTAAACCTGTGTGAGGATTAACTGAGATTATAAGAGGACTTTATGATTTTAAAAAATATTTATTTAAATATTCAGAGAACAGAGTTGGTACCATTTAGCAGAACTAAGTTTGTTTCTTCTCTCAGGACACCTATTCCAACATTATTCCCTAGAATTTCTAACTCTGTGTTTGCATATTGGCATAGTCTGATGTTATCATTGTTAAGGTTAATCAGCTTTTGAACTGTGTCTTTCAGGGTGTACAATGTAGGTGAACTCTCTTGGAGAAATGCACAGTTCTTAATTGTTCTCATGGAACTGGGCTACACATCTCCTTACAGTGGCAGAGCTGGAAATGAGATTGAGACAAGGTTGAGTTGCCCAGGTTTCTAGCTAAGGAAGATCAAAGATTTGAATTCTGTCCAGGAGGCTCAGTACTTTATACTGAGTGAAAATAGAGAAAATTCTTGGAGTGGAGGCCAGAAATTCACCCTTCAGCCACTTTTCCTAGACATAGGCTCAGGCATTTCTTGCTTGTTTTGGCTGTGTGACTCTTGCATGCACAGAGGCTCAAGGTCAAGAGGAGGGCCTGAGTCTCTCTCACTCATTTTGTTTCAGAGTCTGGTGGTAATGGCACTTTTCTGGGAAGCAGAAGCTGTAAGTTTAAACCCCTTCAGGCTGAGAAAGGGTGTATCACTCCTTGCACTAATTTAGTTGTGCAAGAGGTAACTCTTCTGTGAGTGTTTTTGAATGGAAATGGCAGTGGCTGCTATCCTCTGTCTTGAAGTGCTGCATGAAAAGAGTATTTGAACCTACTTAAGTTGTGAAGAGAAATGAAACCAGTTTTTCCAGCTTCTGCTGGAGCCATTTGTGAAAAGTGGACTCTGGTAGCCTTTAAAAGGTGGAAATACACCACTCAAATAGACAACTACCTACAAAAGTGGATTCAGTGCTTTGAGTCCTAAAGGGGGTGGAAGCTCCAAATGTTTAGGTGATTCAGAAAAGTCAGATCTATAGAGGACATGAGCTGAGTGACCTCCTTACTTGTATCACTTCTCAGATACCTTGGGAATTTCACTAGTCACTATTTGGGAGCACAGAATTACCCAGTGGTAAGAACTAAGTCTCTTTGCTCTTTGTTGGGGACTGAAAGCATCTGACAATAAATCCTCGTCATTAGTGAAGTTAGAGCTCTAAGTCTTTGTAGAGCTCCATGTGTTGCCTTTGTAGTTGAAGGAGATAAACAGGCATGCCTGTATTTTTAGCTATTTTGAAAGTATATCAAATGTGGGTAAAACCCTGCAAAACTTGAGCACACAATAATCTTTAACATTCCGAGACTGTTCATATGCATCCTTGGATTTCCACACAGGGCAGGCACAGAGATTTTGAAGAGAGATTTTTGTTATACCTATTGATGTAAGAAACACATTTCACAAATACATACAGTATGTAGTGTAGTGCATGTATTTTTAAACAGAGAAAGTATGAACACAATGGGATTTTTTGCATTCTTCTTAACTTCTTCAATTGATGAATTCTCTAAGCAGGTCCTAATCTCATTAGCAGTGAATTTGATCTGCTTCAGTATCTCCTGTGTTACCAATTCAATCCTATGTAGTGTGTTCTCATTATACAATAGTCAGATTTTCATAGCTGCACGTATGACAACTTGTAATAGAGTGATGTAAATTTGCAGTGTAGATAGGCTGAACTGGTGCAGCAGAGCTCATAACCCATTTTTGGAAGTGCAGTTGTACTGTTTTGGTCTGTAATGTTTGTATCAACGCTACACTCCAGTCCTAAAATTTTGTACTTTGCAGATACAACAAGCTAAATGAAAAGAAGACAGAATTTCTGGAAAACATTGCAGTCTATGGAGATGCTTTTCTTTTACTGCCAGCATTTTCCTTCAGAAGCAACACAGCCACTTCTTTTAAAGTATACCACACTCTGAAAGAGTTCAAAGCAACCCAAAGGGCAATATTTTTTCACCCCACCTATCTGAAAAGTCTTGCCCAGTTCTGGAGAACTAAGGGTGTGAAAGCTTACCGGTTGTCATCTGGTTTTATGATCACTAGTGCTGCTCTTGAGCTGTGTGAGAATGTGAAGCTCTATGGCTTCTGGCCTTTCTCAAAATCCACAGAGAAGATGCCAATCAGCCACCACTATTATGACAACCAGCTGCCTAAACCGGGTTTTCATGCAATGCCTAAGGAATACAACCAGATCCTTCAGCTTCATGGCAAAGGCATTTTGAAGTTGCAGTTTGGTAAATGTGAATCAGGCTAAAAAGGTAGGTCCCATTCTTACCACATAAAATGTCTTTATTTCACTAATATACCAAGGGAAAACTTGTTTTACAAAGTGGGAGTCTCTTCTTCCTTAGACATTTTTACCTTACACTTAATGAAAGTTGTATTCCTAAATAATTGGAAGATTAGAGCTTCCTGAATAAATATGTATCACAGAGTTGAGAAATGTTTCTAATTGTGAACATTAGATGGGGAGCATAGCTAAGTACAGATTATGTCTATATATCATAATCAGTCAGTAGTGTCTCCTCATCTCAGATACATGTCTCTGCCAGCCTATGTTTGGTTTGGTATCAGTTCCCAGGAGCCAGCCTCCTCTGAGAATCGCTTTATTAAAGGTATTCACATATTGTGGTCGTCTAAAGGAGACACCTAATCCTGGCACAGCTTTTCCAGATGTATACAGAGAGCAGAGTAAGGATGAAGAGTTTTCCATGAAAGGGAGGCATGCATCTATGGCCTCGTTCCCTCTTGTTAGGTAAAGATTAGAGCAGTGTGCACTTGCAGCCCAGGGCTGTGGAACAGCTTGTGGAGGGCAGTGAGGGAGCTGCCAAACACTACAGCAGATCTTGCTGAGCATTTTACCTTGAGGCAGCTGAGAATCTGGGAGTTACAAATATAGGATGAAGCATCATTCCCTTTCCTCTGTTCTTTCTGTCCCAGCCCCTTGGACCTCTACCTTCTGTGTTTGCCTCAGAGAAATGCAGCACAGTCTGGTCTCTGACCTGGAGCCAATTTACCATGTACATGCTAGAGATGACTCTGAAAAGATTTGCCTGCATGTTTTCAATCTTGATTTGCCCCGTTGACAAAATAAGACCAATTTGTATAAATACTTCTTCATCTTTTAAGCTAACTCAGAAATTCCAGAGCTCACAATACTCTTGTCAGAGTCTCCTTTCACAGAACTCTATTTTTCCAGGGGGTTCAAGTTAATATAACAGTAAGTGAAGTGTACAGTAGAACTGCCATTGTATATGATATGCTTAAATTGGACTGATGTAATCTCATGACTGTATTACTCAAGTTAAATAAAGTAAAATATTATCATCTTGTTCAAGCCAGAAATTTTAAGCTTAAAAGCTAAGGGCTTTTCTTCTGGCTAGGTTCTGAAATGTATTTGAAAATATCCTTTGTTGGTATTTAGAAAAACATGTTGTCAAAGATACATTCACACTTAGTTTATCATCAGAGAATGCTAAGTTTTAAAATAGCAGATTGCTAGTACCAAAAAGGCACCATTTTATTCAGTTTCAAGGGGGTTTTTTAGAAATAGAAAAACAAATGGCTTTCACAGATTATTAGAATAATATAAAACCTATGAGAAGGGATCTAGAATCCATCTAGTGAATCCATTCTCCTAGTCCATGGCTGTAGATTACCTAGGAGGAGTTGAATTGTATATATATATGCAGTTTCACGTGGCTAAGGTATGGTTTTTTTGCTTGTAAAAGGTTGCAGCATCTTGGAAAGGTTAAGAAATACATGATGCATTTTTCTTAGTGGCTAAGATGTTTATATCCAGCAGTTTCCATTGTATTTATTATTCCTATAATATAAATAATTGGAGACATACTGTGTACTTTTAGTTGTAGTTGACTACACCAGCTAAGAAAATGAAGGGCAGCTCTTTAGAAATATCTACTCTAGAGAGAAGCAGGTAGAAGCCACAAAAATGTATAAGTATCTGCATGTGTTAATTAAATGCTGTCCGTGCTTGACAGACTGAAAATCACTTGTGGCCAAATTTGCAAAATAAGCTGTAAAGAAGGAAAACACAAAATGCATAAGTTGTGCTGCCCTAATTTACACGTATATTTACAAAGAGAAAACCAAAGAAATTAAATGCTTTCAGTATGAGCTACCATTCTGCAAGTATTATCAACTCTTAGAGATAATTGAAATTCTATAATGACTATATTTCACTGAAGATGACCTTTTCTAAAAATTGAACAATCTCCTTTCTCTTTTCAATTTCTATTTTATGTTCTTCTCCATGCTCTGTGTACTTTCCTGTTAGTTGGTAGCTGAAGATTCCTTAGACCAGTGGGTACCCACAGAAGGCTCAGGCAGAACTTCCCACGCGCATTACTGAGACACAAAAGTTTGCTGCAGTAAATAAGAAGTGAAGGAAGCTGTTCTGCTGCAAACCCCTATAGGGAGAGTATAACTGCATCCCAGTGAATCATCTTTGGCAATATTGCTCCTAAACACCATCCTTGCCCATTGGAAAGATGAACTTTTCTTATCGGATTGAGAGAATTGTCAGATGTGAGAGCCCTGTAGAGTCCCACAATGTGGGAAATTCTGCCTTAATATCCTCTCCTGTACCTTTATGATTATATTCAACAGGCCTGTACAGGTCGTCACTACAGTAGCTGTCCACCTATCATAGAGGGTCAAACAGAAAATGAAGCAACAGCAAAATCTTGAAATATAATTAAAATAATGATTTTTATTATTTTGTGTTAGATTACCAAATAATTTTTGCTCTGGCCCTGCAGCTGAAGGAAGTCTTGTTTGTTCATTGGTTTAACCTGAAAAGCCTGAAGGGCATGTCATTAGCTTCAAGTAAACATAGGTTCAAGGAGGGGAAATGACCTGATTCATATTTAAAAATAGAAAAAAAGAAATCTGATTAGAAAAATTGTCAGATGATAAATGAATCAGACTGGAATAAATTTGATTGCTCAGAAGCCTGGTTAAAATGCAAATTTTGTCTGTCTGAGAGTCCATCAGGTTTTCTGCTTGCTAGAAAAAGACAGCAGGGAAGATAAGTATGTGTTACTTTGACATACAGAACAGTGACATTAAGCAGCTGCTCAGAGGAGTCAGTCAACAGAAAAAAAACACAGAAAGGAAGAATGAAACTGAGACTCTCAGCCTGGGGAAGAAAATATTGCTTAATTGTCTGAGCAGAAGGACTGAGGGAGGAGGGCTTGAGCAGAGGTGTGCCGGTGGTTAGAAAGTAAGAACTGCTGAACCTTCCACGGTTGCAAGTGTATCTTACTTGGAAAGTAAAGATTAGGTATGAGTTTTTTAACTCCAGCCAAACAATAAATGTGATCTATTTCTGACAGAGCAGCAGTGACTCCCTCCACTCAAGGCGGAGCTGCCAGAGCAGCATCCTGTAAAGGACGAGGATGCCTGCTTACTTGCTCCGGATCTAACATCTAAAAGAATAATTTTGTTCCAAACTCTGTCAGCTTGTGACACTTTTTTAATCTTGAAATTTGCTGCAATCCAAGTAAGTGATAAATACTGTTACACATAACCTATTTATAACAGTAGAATGCCAACATGAGCGTAAATTCTGTTGAACTTCTTTTATCCTTGTGGTGTCCCAGTGTAGCTAGAGAAATAAGAACTACCCCACAGTTCACTTTTAATTACCTTGAGTAAAATTATACCACATTTTAAAATAAGAACACCTCTGAATACCTGTCAGGCAGCCAAATTGCAGACGCTCCTTGACTTAGGCAAATATTATCCAGTGTGAAATTATTAGATATTGAAAGAAAGGTTTTCTGCCTTAGAACCCCTGCAGTACAGCTTTTAAGCACATGCTTTGCTTATGCTTTCAGTGAGCTACATTTACATTTTAAGAATAATATCAGTAATGAAACAAGTGGAGATAAATTGCTTCTGGTTTAGTTAAAACCCACCAGAATAGAAAAGTGTAGATTAAATCAAATTAGAATTTGTTAGATTTCAATTCAAATGAAGAAGTATTTAGATATCTAGAAGGGTTTTGGTTTGGTTTTCTACAGTAGAACTATCCTGTTGAAGAAATAGAGTAATTGCAATCTCTGGCTATTTCAAACTATGAGTAAGATAATATAATTTAGAACATATCTATATTCAGATTAGCAGTGGATGTGTCCCCATGAAGATACTGGTTAGACCGAGCCTTGGTTAGCTTAGGAAGCTTGAAGAATGTGGTGCAGGTGAGGTAAGTGTGAGCATTTCTTGGGTATTCCAGTGAAGGAGTCCTCCTTTAGAAAGAGCAGATGCTCAAGTTAGACCAGGCACAAGCGTTCCAGCTTAGCCAGGAGAATTCTGAGAGCCTGTGTTTCTATATAACAGATCTCACAGACTCACAGTCTGAAATACAGATGAAAAGCAAATGCAGAAGGTGCAATGTATACACAGAAGACTAAACTACTGGCTTATTTCAAGTATAATAAGCAGTTTTTCCACCATACAAGAAATACCAATAACATATTTTATTGTTTTAATTCCAGGGTGATGATCCTAAGGAGACAATTTGTGTGTAACTCAGCAGTTCGGTGTTGGATTTGATCTGATGTGATTTTGTGAGCATTAAACTGCATTATTACAATAGAGAAATATTTTACACTTGGGGAGAAAAGGGAGTGATTTTTTCACACAGTGACTGCTACATTTATGAATTTCCAGTGATCATTTTTTAAAATACAAAGTAACGATTATTTGGAAAATTCTGAAACTCCGTACTATTGGTTTAATTGTAGCAAAGCACAATCTCAGGATGGTGGCAATATGTGACATTCATCATGTTTTGCTTCTTAGAGGATCATTAAAATATTTTGACATAAGATCTCTGGTTTTGTTGATATCACATAATATAGGCAATAGTCTCTGTATGGTGGCTGCATGAGTTGGCAGTGAACGTTTTCAATTAAGAGCTTCATCCTGTAAATACTGGCATTTGTCTACATGAGAGAAGTGATGAAAAGAGCTGCAGAGGAGTAATTAATTCAGAGCCATGTCATTCTTAGTTTGTCCCAGGGTGCACAGATGAGAAAATCCTTCAGGTTAGAGGTAGTTAAATGGTTTATGGGCTTTCATTTTGTGGGCAATAAGTAATGCTGTGGATTTAATGGGCTTTCATTTTGTGAGCAATAGATGATGCTGTGGATTTAATGGGATCACTCATATGAGTGATGTTAATTCTAAGGACAAGTGTATGGAGGACCAGAGCTGTATAATTATTTATAAACCACTTTGCTTGCTTACATTCCTGTCTAAGATCCAGTTCAGCTCCAAATGAGGACAGTGAACCAGGTTCCACGCTACAATCCCTGGAGTCCTGGTAGGGCATGACTTCTTCCCATTCCAGCTCTGCAGCTTGGCTGATACATGAGATGGACTTTCCATTAGAAAGATGATGGGTACTAAGCCTATAATTCAATTTCTTTTCATGTGGTATAGCCTGTATCCATATGTGACTACAGGTAATGAAACTGCAGTAAGCATTATTAGAAGAATGTTCCTCTTGCCAGCAACCCCAAGCTCTTCTACACCAGGACTTATGAGAAAAATGACTATATTCACTTAATTTATAACCTGTGCAGTTCTTGAAGTTTTCCATGCGGTCCAAGAATACATGGGGAGCAACATCCTGCAACAAGAGAAAGTGAAATATCAGCCCAGTGGAAAGAATCACTTTAACATTTACAGGAGCTGTGACAAGCAGTTGTACCCCAGCTTTTACTGCTTATATGCTTATATGTTCTACTGCAGAAAAATACCCCAACCAAGCAAGCAAACAAAGTTTAAAAATTGCAATAACCAGATTCTGTTAAGTTTCCCTGACGTTTTGTAAGAGTCCTTTGAATGGTTGGTTAAAAAAAGGTCAGTTAGAAGGAGTGTTCTTCTCCTTTTACAGTCAGATACTATCAGGTATTTCATTTATTAAAACTCCTTTGGCTACTGCAGCATTAAATCCCAAATCAACTGATTTAAAGAGCATTCAGTATTCCACTCTTCAAGGATTATATCTGCAAAACAAATTCCCACTTAAATAAATTGAACCTGATGAAATAAGGTTTGAAAAAGCCCTTTAAATGTATACTTCATAAGAGCATTACTTTATTGTAATATTTGAAAGCTTGCCTTGGAGCAGTTTTATAATCACATAAACACTCCTGGAAGTATTAAAATCAATCATTATGGTTACAGGTCTGTTGATTGAGACACATTCAGCATCTGGATCCATTTCCAAGATAATGATATCAGAATCCAGTATTACTCCTACCCAAGCAGAAATGTCCATAAATTCTGACTGCAAATATCAGAAATAAAGTCAATTTTTGAAAATGAAGGGTTTTAAAAAATACATAGTGCTTTGGGGCAATGACTGATGCTATTAATACACATGTGGACCTCTGAGGGTCAGTAGAGCCTTTAACAGCTACAAAGACAGCAGAATTGAGCTGATGAGTCCATCTGTATTACCAGCTGGTGACTCTGGTTTCAGCACCACAATCCACATTTTTTCTTCCCCAGCAGTGAGATTTTTGCCATTTTCTGGCCGCAGGTATCTGCTGCTTGTGTGCAGAGAGCTGGCTGCTGCAAGAACCTGCATCTATGTTACAAGTGTTATGGATGATTGCCTACTGCAACATCCCAGTTATAGATCAAAGACAAATTTGCTCCCAAAAGAGCATCTCCTATGCTGTAAATTGCTCACATGGACAGCCCCTGAATGGTTTTAGTAGAAGCTGTGCAAAGTGATGTAGTTGTCCTTTGGGTGATGCAAACAGCCAAGGCTGAGGAGAACCTTGCTGCATTTCATCCAGACAGATAAAGGCACACCTGTGTTCACATAAGGACTGTAACCTATTCCAGTCTAGTGTAGAGCAGTGAGATGATCTTGGCTGTGTAGCAGCTACATGGTTTGTCTTGAGGAAAATTCATACATCTTTTAGAGGTTCTTGCATTGTATCCAGAACAATTGCAAGTGCTCTGTGTGTACATAGAGATAATGCAAGATCATTCATTGCTCAGAATAAATTAAATTAACTACTCAGCGTGAGTAAAGGGGCAAAACCTGGTTGTGTGAAGCAGAAGATGGGGAGAGGAGAAAATGAAATTTATTAGCAGCAAAGAAGCAACTTTTTTCAAAAGCATTTATTAGTTAGTACCATATTGCATTGTCTCAGTGAATAAATGTAGACAGTGTACCATGACACACCATGAAGAGCTGAAGTTACTGTGTGTCTGAACTATTTCTGTGCATCTACGTTATTTAAAACTCCTGTGTATTAGTAACTGGAAGGATCATCAGAAAACATTTTAGGATAGGTTTAGCCAAAAAGAGGAAACCTATTCTAGCTTCCTTGACGAAAAGAGGTCTTAACTGAAGGAATGTGATGTAGCACTCACAAATCAGAGCAAATGGAAATTTCTGTAGCACGGAGAGACTGTCTTATTACCACTGTTTCCACAATGTTTAAACTTGCCAGTGACCTGAAGACCTGATCTTCCATGCCCTCAAGGCTCTCAGTGATTTGTGTGGAACACAGGGCTGGTAAGAAATGCATGAAGGAATTGTTGACCTTTCCTACCGTTTCCTACAAATGCTCTTAACTCTCCATAGAATAAAAATATACTCTATTAGACTTCAGATTAAGAACCTCAGGCCTTGCTCCAGACCTGAAGTTATTATGAGATGTTAGTTGCATCCACTTCACTCTGCAGGAGGGCAGACATTGTACTCAGCTTTATTACAGCTACTGGTGCTGTGTGCTGGGTGGCTGACTTGTGTCAATTCATGTGCAGGCTGGGCAAGTTAATAGTGGCATTTCTGCATCACAGGGTACAATTAGATTGTTCAAGACTTGCTGAAGTACACTCACTGTGGGATATGATGATTTCTTGGGTAGCTGAATGAATTATTTCTCATTTATTTTACATCTGTGCCAGGTTAATAATAATAAATGGGTTTTGTACCTGACTGGGAATGTTTATGACACTTTTGCAAGACTGAGCCAACATCAGGTTGGATTAAGGATTCTTGACCAAGGATTAGGAAGGACCTTTCAGTTCCCTCTATTTCACATGAGGAATATTCATTTTTAGGGTTTGTGGGCCTCCAATGCTGTCACATGCTGTGGAATGAATATTGAGATTAAGTAGTTTTCTAAAGATAGAAACATTGACAGTGTGCTAATATTTCCACCGTACCTTTGCAGAGGCTGACAGTGTCCTTGTACGACTGCATCCTAGCATCATTAGATCAAAGCTTGCCTGGCTGCTTTTATTCCTTTTTCTCCTCTGAATCACTAATGTTGCATCTTCCTTTAGGACCCAGTGCTGCCCTGAGTTGGTTCTTTGTTTTTTCCCTGTGGAGTGCTGTGCAGTCCTGTTTAGTGTCTGTTAGGGAGTTCGTGGGACTGAATCAAACGCTGCTATGCTTGCAGCGTAGTAAAACATGCCGTAACTGACTGGGTTTACACCTCAAGGAAGGCAGCCTGGTGAGATATTCATGTTGCCTAACTGGAGGTGCTAAAATTGGTCTGTAGCTCCATGGTGACTTAAGCGGGAGTGGCTGCATGGTCCAGTCCCCATTCTTGTGCTGCACCCCTCCCTTCATGCCCTGTCTGGCCTCGGCCTGATCCCGCACTGAGCTGTTCTGGCACACTGAGATGGCAAAACCCTACCGTGGCAACAGAATGAGAAAATTGATTCATGCCAAGAGACAGGGGAATTTCACAGTCAAAGCAAAGGAGGGGGTAAGACCATGCAGGTGGGATTGTAGGGACACAGCAGGAGCCATTTGTTGTCTGACAGCTGTTGGACAGACCCAGTGGTCCCCTGAAAGCTTGGCCAAGTCCCGAAGGTAACATCACTGAGGATCTACCTGGTCAGAAGGGAGAGATGGGCCCCTGCAAGGGGGATTGGCAGCGCAGCAGCTGTTCTGGTGGGCTGGAGTCCATCTCTCCCTGTGGTGCCAGAAGGTGCTTAAGGCACCTACACTAAGGACTCTAGGTGCCTACACTGCTAATTATTGCTCACCCTTCTCTCTTTCCCATTACAGTCATTTTAACAAGCTGTTGACCAGCAGCAGATTCAGAAATGCTAAGTGGAAAAACTTCTCAGTTCACTGATGGCAAACTTGCATAAACTTGCTTGTTATTCAGCTTGCCTTTGCTTTCAGTCTCTTCTAATACCAGCATCTTAAACAGCATATGCAGAGAACAGAGCTGAACAGGGTTTGGGGAGGTTGAGACCAGTTACTCTCACTTTTATTCTGTTTTCTTGGTACAGTAGTGAGATGACTGACATACCACCATGCTTGACTAAAGATGAAGTTCTCTGTCTTCTATGACTCAGGAAAAGAAACTAAATCTAGATGACTTCAAATCTTCTGTGGCTCTCTAAATTACAAGCGAAATATTCCTGTTGTTATGTATTAGTTGATTTTATTCAGTGCAGGTATCTGGATCAGTTAATTGATCTGGGTTAATTGATCATGTACGCCTTGAGCTTGCACACTGCTCTGTGGTGGAGCTAGAGCCTGACACATCAATCTAGATTTAGAACCATTACACCTAGAGATCTTTTTTGTGTCCTGTCACTTGCTGTTCTGTGACAAATTTGGAGGGAGGTCCTGAATCCATGCGGAAGCTCCTCCAGGGACACACAGGTTCACAAAGCAAGCATCCACCTGTATACAGGAGTCTGTGAGACCGAGCCCAAGGAATATTCTGTGGAGTGCTTTATTATGAAAGAGCTCTATCTCAAACAGCTAATAGTCATTTGTTGCATGCTTTGAAGCAGTAGACTTCTTGCACATAAGCCTTTTAGTTAAACATATGTTAGTTTGAAATATTCAAAGCCAGGTAATCCTTATTCTTGTGGCTCTTCAGCAGAAGGTCTCTTTAATCTCTAGTCTGCTAGCCAACAACAGTGACAAGGGGGTGTATAGTTACTTTATAAGGCCCAACTCTCTTTCTTTTGAATTCTGTCATTTTAGGCAGTATCACCTTTCTCTGAGTTTCTGGGCAGACAAGTTTCAAATGCTGCTGATCTCTAAGGGTACTCTGGGGATATCCTTAAGGCTTTTCAGCTACAGCATACAAAAAGTGGGCAGATTTATATTTATTAATCTTTGTTCCAGATTTTCTCAAAGTATTTAATTGGCTTTAAATTATCATTATGATCAAGTGAGCAGAAACACTCTGCAGCATGCCACTAAACAAAGGAACTATTGCTGTTATTTCGTGGTCTCCTTTCATAAGAGCACATTTCAGAATACCTTCCTGTTCTGGGAATGCAGCTCATCAGGGGAATGACCCACGGTTACTGGGTTACAGCTACAGGGGTAGCAGCCTGTCAGTGTGCTCTTGGTGTTGAGCAAATTCCAGCAGCACAAGAGCTTAACACGATGGGAGAACATCAGCTTGAGTTTGCCATTGACCAAGGAGTAGGCATAGTACTGTGATGTGTGGTAATTGAGCTCACATCACCCTGAGCATGAGCAATAACTGCCGTTGGGTGGCAGGGGTTGGCAGATACTGGTTTAAGGATAACAGTCTGACTGTGAAATACAAGGAGTGGCATCCTCATGCTGCCACCAGAAGAACATTGAAGTCTGTCTTTTGCTAAATTCTGATGTACCTTCAGCAATATATCAGTGTTTGTTGCTGCACCTGGTACTGCTGTGTCTTGTCTTTTTTTCATATCTCTTTTCTCCAGTGAGGGAGAACACTCACAATGCATGATGGAAGTATTTTAATGATCCCATCATGGTTTCAAGGCAAGAGCCCATCAGAATGAATCATGCTAAAGGTTGTGACAGGATAGCCTATTGTCAGTATTGCTGGGTTTAAATTCCTCACTCTTCGCTTTAGTCCCTGACAAGAGGAGATTCTTCACAACAAGTCCGTAGTTCAACAACATGCTAGGCTTCTCAGCTCTTGGTTTGGCTGTGAGATATTTCCCTAAAAACACTTCCTCCTTGGTGTATTTATTGTCAGTGTTTACAGTACAAACTGATTCTTAAATTCTCGTGACATAGGAGCATAACAGCTGGCATTTCTGCATCTTTATATGTACTATTTATATAGTAGCTTCATATGTATTCTTTATGTTAGTATTC
Organism: Dasyornis broadbenti; assembly: GCA_013397935.1. NCBI lineage: Eukaryota > Metazoa > Chordata > Aves > Passeriformes > Dasyornithidae > Dasyornis > Dasyornis broadbenti. Next base: position 21,422 of record VZRN01000408.1, read on the forward strand.
TTGATATTCTTTTCTTTGAGTATCTAATTAAAATTGTTTAAAATACTCTTTTTTTTTAAATGCTACCAGAGTAAAGCGTGTGGGAAGTTACATAATGTCACCTAAAAAGACAGTCATACAAGCCAAAATAATTTTAAGGGTATTTGATTGTTTTCTGGAGGAGTATTTTTGTTAGTCATTTGAACACTTGCATCCTAGATTTACCTTTCTAGGGTAGGTCTAAGAGGCAACCTCTGCTTCTGATTTAGTTCAAGATCTGTAAGTGAGAAAACAGGTAAATGGAGAAGTCCTACACAGGGCTGCTCCTCAGGGATAGCAAATGAGTGGCTTTGCTTTTCAGAGACTGGTCCATGTGTCAAAATGTAATTTCATAAAGTTACCATGATAGCTTTTGCCCAGAGGTTTCATTGTCTCTTAAAATGTGTGTTGTTTGCACTCATTTCAGCTCCATTCTTTCCAATGCAATTGTCAAAGCAGAGCTTATTCCCCTGTGGAGCTGGTATAATTGTGCTCCTCCACACGCGCCAAGCTCTGTGTGAAGCTGCTAGTGTAGGCTCTGCTGCTGCTGCTGTTCCAAAAATGTTCCTCAAATTCTCTCAGTGCTGAACTTATTTATGTTTTCAGATGTGAACTTGATATTGTCCGAGTAGAATGTGTGCAGCGTAATATAGAAATGTCTCTGCGCAGGGTTTAGGAGGAGGCAGGAGCCCCTCAGCCGTGTGTGTGCTTTTATTACAGAAAACCAAGATGAGGTTGTATTGTTGAGTCCTCTGTTGCCGCTGATTTAATTTGTACTTTGTTTTCATGTTTTAAGTGCCTGATGATTTTTTTGTCAAGGAGGCAATGGTTTCACTATTATAAGGCATACTTAGAATTCTGTACTTGTTACCTGTTCTGTAATAGAATATTTTTGCAATTTATGTTTGGAAATAAAGACTTACTAGGCGTAATTGTGGTGGGTTCTTTTCTTTTGTGAATTCCTGAGACCAAACAATCAAAACTATGTCTCCTGAGGGAGCAGCATAGACAATGCATTAGTCTGAATCCTCTGGAACAGTGTGAGCAACTGACAGTAGAAATGCAGACAGTTCCTTAAAATTGTGCAAGGTGAAAAGCAATCTGTGCTTAAAAGCACGTATAGGGGGTTGGGGCACTGGTGCATGTGTAAATATCTGTTGCTTAAATTATACCTTCATGTGATTTCAGTCTTTTCTGTTCTTGAATGGCAATACAATTAACCATCTTCTTTCGTTACTTCTAATGACTAAATACTTTTCAAAAATTATTTATTGAAGAAAAATCAAACAAGGAAAGGAATCAAACAAGAAAACACAATTGTTACCATCTTCCTCTGAGAATAGCTCCTAAATTTGAAAAACATCTCTAAAAATAACTAAAGCCTTCGAGAACAATGGTTAATGGAAAATGTTTAAACCATAGATACAAAAGTCTTTTATGCAAAATACTGACCATGAGTACATGTTTAGTAGATGTGTATCTGGTAGATTTCTATGCATATTTAGTGGCTTATGTTGGGACTTTTTTTTTTTAATATAGGTTTTGGTCACATATAAAGATGCTTGTAGTGAATGAATTTCAAACAGATAAAGTTCAGAGAAAGAATTTTCCCTTCAAGCATTTACTTTTTACTTTTGGGCAGAAGGCGGCCGTAGAACTTCTGTGCTGCTTACTGTGCCTTCTCCAAATAGAAGCTGACTGCCTTGTTAAATCAGGTCAAATATGTACATGCAGCTGTTTTGTGAGGAGGACTATTATCCTTTAGGGCCCTCTAGGGACTGAATTGCAATTGCCAAATTTTATTGCAGACAGAACAGAGGATTAGAAATGAAAGCTTTTATTTGGCCTCACAGACCCTCAAGTGACTTCTGCCCCAAAGACTAAGATCTGGATCTTTGTGGCCTACCTCCTTCCCATAGTGCATGACTCTTTCACTGATGATCAGAACCAAAGGATTTCTTTAATTTGCTTTGCTGATGGCTGGAATTGCATATATGAGTGATACAGATGCAAATGTGTTCTCATAATCAGAGCAGGTTCTAAAGCAGAAGTGTGATTTCTGTTGAGGAAAATGTCTTAGATTGAGCTTAGCCCTCTGAAATATTTATGAACAGCCAAATGTTGAAAGAGAAGCACTGCCAGGTGATTAGGACTGCTTGGTCCAAGTACAGAATAACTGCATGCAGCCCTAGACAAAGCATTGCCTTTCCCTTATGCCCTGCTTCAAAGGGGAGCAGTCTGGGAAAAGTCGGCTGGACGAGAGAAGGGTGGGAGGGAAGTGGTTGTACACTGGGGTTATGCCTGTCACAGAGTTGTACCTCTGGATCACACCAAGGACAAACCATTCTCGTAGGGGCAGAGCACCTACCATCAAGATGGCACTGCTGCTGTGGGAAACACATGGTCACTGGTGTTAGAAGGGCAGTTATATGGCCCAAGATCAGGTTAGGTTTTCCTCTTGCCTCTCTTAGGCAAAAAGCATCATGTGAAGATTTTACAACGTGAGGGCACTGGCTTAGTCCAGAAAAAGAGAATGGCCAAAGTCCACAAGCTGAAAGCCATGGCAGTGGACCAGGAGATCTGGGATAACAGCCACAGCACAGCCAGCAGCTGGAAAAATACACATGTGGGCTGAGGAAGTCATCAGCTTCTAAAAGGTGAAGGGAGATTACCTCCTTCTCAAGGATCCCAGTATGCCCACGTCCTGGTAACTAAATGCGCCTGGGTTTTGAGATACATGGCTATTTTAGCTTGCCTCTTCCATCCTGTATCAAGTGTCTGTGTCATCCTCACTCTGCACCAGAGCAAATTAATAGTAAATAGGAATGTTGAGGTCTCATGGCCGCTGCAGACTGATAGATGGAACCATCTGGTTAATGGAGATACCATAATGAAAGCATTAGCTCTTAAGTATACCACTGCAGATCTTTTATCGTGTAAGTGGAAAAAAGGAGAGTCCAGCGAGGACTGAATTTAAGCTGCTGTCTGTTTTCTACAGTGCAGGGAAGCAAAGCTGAATTAGTCCAGGAGCTCACATACTGCTGCTGTCATCAGAGGAAGAAATGCTGGATGTGCTGGTGAAAAGATACAAGCATTAGAAATGGAATTACTTTCATATTTGAAATTACTTTTATTAGGTAATTTGAGAGACTTTTAAGGCAAAAATATTCTGACTGAATTCTAAGCACAGTGCTTCTTGTATAAATCCAAACCTGTAGGGACATCGTTTCTTTTTGTTTAGCTATTAATCTTTGTAACAACAAAAGGTGTTCTTTTGTTATGTGTAGAGTTTTAATAAATTAAAATCACTCAGTAAAAGTCCCTCCGTTTGAACTGCCCCTTTAATACTGATAGTTTCTCTTGAACAATATGCTTTGTGCAAAAGCTGCTGTGAGCCCAAGCAGGACCCCAGGAGTGGGCTGCAGCCTCCCACTGTGTGTGCCCTGTAACAGAGCACGGGCACAGCTCCTGCCTTTGGGCTGCTACCAACCCCCACCGTTGGATTCCTGCCTGGAAGGGAGGAATGGTGGGTCTGAATCACCTGTAGGAGAGGAAGGAGTTGAGGTGGATAGTGGCATGCTGCCTCAGTAAATGTCCTGAAGTTGGATTATGATATAAAAGAGAGGCAAAAAGACTCTTACCCTAGCTGGATTTTAAATTAGTCGGTTCTGTTCTAACACAAAAAAAAAAAAAAAAGAGTTTTTACACTCTCAGGAAAGGTTTCAAAGCTGAATAAAAAAAAGACAATTATGTTCACTGAGACATTGTAATAGAGGAGTAAGAGAAATGGTTTAAGATACTCTGGATATGCTTGTGTGTGATACATCATGGAGAAACCTTACAAAGGAAGGATGAGGGGGGTGTGATTATTAAGTGGCAGAGGGAGTGACCTAAAATGGAAGATTGCAGTACTCTGGCATTGAATTCACAGTTCTCCATCCAATTCTGGTGTAAAATGACAGCTTTTTAAAAAGCCAGACATGTTGAAGCACTGAGTGGGTGAGAGTGGGAGGCAAACGGGCACCTCACCTTGCTGTAGAGCTGAGTGAGGTGACAAGAGCAAATAGTTTGAGACTCATCTCACCACCCACAGTCTCCAGATCAAGGTAGGGAGACTTGTATGTCAAGGTCCATGGTCCTTAAGTACAGAGGGTACTTCATAGTCAGGGTGACTACTTTATATATAAATTCCTACATCATAAACACTTTCTTTTACTAGATCAGTCCCATCATTCCTGTCCTACACTTTCCCTGTCTACACTGAATGTTTTTTCAACAGTGCCTCAATCATAGAGCTCTGAACTTTGTTGGCCCTATTTGCTTTGCTGTAATACAGATAGTAATTTCTAAGATGAAACCTCTTTTTCTGAATACATTTAGCATCTTTCAGAAGAGTCTAAAATAGAAGCTCTAAGAACATTAACTTAGAGCACTTTTCAAGTTCATCTTGCTTGCAGTCCATTAAAGTGAAGTGACAACTGAGGTGTGACATGAAGTAATTATACTGATTGTGTTGTATGTGCTCTGCAGGAGCTGAATGATTTGCTGAGGATATTAATTTCAAAAGTCAGACAGCAAGAGATCAGCTGAGATGAAAGATTACTGCAAAGTGACCTGAGACCAGGGGAAAGGGAAAAGAAGAAAGGGGAGTGTGGCCCAGCTGAGGAGTTCAGTGCTGTGCAGTCTAGCAGGGAACTGAAGTAGAGGCATTTTGACACCAAAGGTGGTTTCCATGGAACTGACTGCAGGTGTCATCACTACAGTTCAAAGTCGCTACTGTGGGCTCCCTTTATGGTCTTGGAGAGAAATGGAGTATAATTCATCCGGCTTGTTTTAGGTGTCTACATTCATATGGGATAAATCCTGCCCTAGATCCCCTGGTTTATGGAGAGAGTGTCGAGTGACTAGCTGAGCCATCACATTCAGTGTGCTGGCCCATAGCTCAGTGTTCCACCCTGACGAAGTGGGTGAAACGCAGGTGCAACCCCAGACTGAGCTACCACCTACTTTATTCATACAGAGCCATGACCTGACCGAGGCCTGATCATTGCCCTATGGCATTCCACCTCATGAGCAGGGAAATAGTAGCTAAGTAGCAGACTGTATAACATCCCTTAGATGATGAATCCATTAGAGATAGCATATAATGAGATCAGGTTGATAAGGATTCTCTGAAAGAGAATAGGTAGAGATTAACCTTAGTGAATAACAAACCTAGTGAACTTAGTTTCTTTGACCTCTAAAACAATTTTCATGGTCACAAAAAGTTAATCAGAATGTAAAAGCTCTTTATAAAATTTTCACTGTTGAAATCAGTATTGGATTTGTGTACTTGAACTGCTGTGCAGCCCTGAATAGACACATTAAAAGTAGTTTAATCCGATTGTACTTTGGCTTTAGCTTAGTTTGTCAATCTAGCAGTGCAAGTCAAACAGCTTTCACTTAGGGATTTTCACTGCTTCGCTTGGATAAATTCATTAGCAAGGCATAAAGTAACTGTGAGTCTGAGGGACTTTGGGAGCCATGGAGATCTTCCAGATGGAACCAGAGCCTCGAGGTAAGTAATAGCCAGTTCTCCGTGTAACACAACACTACGAAGAGAATGTCATGAAGCTTGACTGGGTAGCATATTCATTGAATCTGGATATCCACACTCAGAGAAAGAGGTAAGCAGTAGTATAAGCATAATTTTGTCCTAACAGGGACAACCGCCTCCCCCCACTCCCAAAATATGTTCCACATGATTTTATCTGTCATTTGTCAGAAAAAGTGTCAAACTACTTTAATTTCACAAAAGTGTTGACTTGGCCAAAAAACAATGTTCTGGCACACCTAGACCAAAACCAAAGTCTGGAATCATCATGGTTGTCACTGGTACAGACTCACAGACCTCATGGGAAAACACAGGCAGTCCCTGAGCTGAAGGCCCTGGGCTCAAAGGCTCTGAGCACATGTCCAGTTATTCCTGATGCCTTGTGGTTTTGGCTGCTAAGGCTCAGTCTGTACTGAAGAAGAGCCTGGCCTATCCAGCCTGTGCCAGGGTAACCATCTGGGCTGCCTTCCATAGTCAGAAACAGACCCTTTATCCCATCCTTCACAGTGCTGTTATGCCCCCCTGACAGCAGAGAGACAGTTTGAACAAGATGTTTAGGTTTTTGGCAGCAAAAGTAAGTGAAAAGATCGCCTTGCTCACTGGTTACAGTTGTATCCTTGCATGGTACCATTAACTGCATCAGTACTCTGTGGTGCAGCACAGGCATCATCCACAGGTGATAGTGAGAAGGGGTGCCAAGCAATTCATGGCCATCAGGAATCTCTTCTCACCTCACCTGGAAATGAGGTGAGACATTGCAATTCAGATGGAAAGATGCCTTTATAGGGAACTTTTCAATCTTTATGTAGTGGGAGTAGACAGCAATCCCTGGCTTTCTCTATGGCAAAGTGCTTAGTCCTATATTATTCCCTTTTTGAAATGGGGACAGTAATGCTTGGTCATCCTCCAGTAGTGTTATAGGAGTAGATAGTACATCTTGAGGTCTATTTATGTCCTGTATGATGGAGACCATGCATGACCTGCAGACAGACAGCATTTCCTCTCCCTGAAGACAGCAGTTTATCTCTTGCTGCTGTTTCACACCTTAATCTGTGCTTGGTTGGCTATGACATAAAGCACAACTGGACAGTTTAGACATAAGGTATTATTATTATGAAATTAAAATTACAAAGATAGAAAACATCAAAAAGTCAGGGAGAGAATTTAACATTTTTTATCATCCTTTCTGCATTTTCTTACTATTTAATTTAAACCAGAAGTGTTTCTTTCCTCCTGTAGTAATCGCCCATCTCCAAGAAGTGAAAATACTCTTGCAAAACAAATAAATGAGACTCTATTTGCAAAGATATTTATTTATGCGCCTGGCACTTCAGGGTGCTTAGAGGGTAATCTCAAACTGTGAGCTCTGCACTGTGTAAATTTAGAAGCGATTTTTCTAAATGTCAAGTATTTATTACATGAAAAAAACATTTGGAGTGTAGAGCAGGTCCCCAATGATATACAGTGCACTTGGGGAAGGGCTTCTTGGATGAACAGAAATAATATTTGAGAAATGAAAAGCAAATTCTCTATTTGAAATTGCTTTGTGTATGTGGAAAGGAGCTTGAACAAACGTAGCAGGCAGGTTCAGTACTTTGCTTTGTCTCATGCATAAAATAGTGATTTTCCAAACCTTTATAACCTTCATACCAATGTGTGTTTTCTCATCCTGCAGCACTTCTACCACCTTCTGCTTCTCTTTCTTATCCTCATAACAGCTCCAGCAGGCTCCGTTCAGACCACAGAATGCAGAATTTATTTGTGTAGGATTTTACCCATGTAGTGCCTTACCTTAATGTCAACATATCCCTAAGTGTGAAGCAGTAAAGTGTAACTCTCCAACTGGAAGCTGATGATACGGAATGTAAGGGACACTGATCTATTGCAAGAAACCTGTGATGACTCTTGTTTTGCATGGAAATACGAGAACCGTCAGAAGCAAGGGAAGGAACAACTGAAGGTGGTTTTACAATGACATCAGCCAGCTCCCTCAGCACTCAGTGGTACATTCTCTTGGGACCCAGGGGTTTATGTATGTCCAGTTTGTTTGAGTGTTCTCTGACCTGATACTCTTCCACCAAGGTACATCTTTCCTGCTCTTCTGACCTGATTCTCTTCCACCAAGGTACATCTTTCCTGCTCCAATCTTTCACCCTGGTTTATGGGGATTCCTGAACTGTGTCCTTTAAGCAAAGGCTGAGATGAAGAAGACATTAAGAACCTCAGCCTTGTTCCATGTGCTGTGTCACCAGAACACCTGTCCCTTTCAGCAGCAGTCTTTTTTCTAATTTTCAACAGTCTTCTTTTTGCCCCCTGTGTATTTATGGAAACTCTTCTTGTGGCTCTTAACATTCCTTGCCAGACTCCACTCTGGATGCCTTTGGCTTTCCTGACTGTGTCTGTTTGCTAAAAGATGTCTCCACATTTATCACAGGTTACCTGTGATAATTTCCACTTTACTAATTCTGCTGTTGCTAATTCCACTTTCTGCATGCTTCATTTTGAGGTCTGAGTTTTTCCAGAAACTTCTTAACAATCCACACAGGCCTCCTGACATTTTTTCTTGACTTCCTGTTCTTTAGGATAGATTGTTCTTAAGCATGAGAAAGGTGATTGTTAAATATCAACCAGCTTTCTTGTACCCCTCTTCCCTTTCAGGTTCTATTCCATGGGACACTTTCAAGTGGATCCCTGAAGAGGCCAAAGTCTTCACCCCTAAAGGCCAGGGTTGGGATCTTGGTCTTTGCCCTGAGAGGTCTTCCTCCTCTCAGGATGCTTAACTCCACCATCTCTTGGTCACTGCAGTCAGGGTAGCCTTTGACTCTCACATCCTCAGGGAGCTTTCCCTTCTTTATAAGTGTGAGATCCAGCAGGGCACCTCTCCCCATTTGCTCCTCTCTCACTTGGGTCTGGAAGTTTTCGTTAATACACTCCAGGAACATCCAAGCTTGTGCTCCTCCTCCAGCTACTGATACTGATATGGTTACAGCCTGCTGTGAGGACCAGCACCAGAGAATGGGAGGCCTTGAATGCCTCATCTACTTGTTCTTCCTGGTCAGAGTAGACACCCTCTATATCAGGCATCTCCTTCCCCATGGAGGTGCCTGATACTTTGGTCTGGGGCTGCTCCATCTGTCTTTCCACAGCAGGCTGCCCTGTTCCCTGGCTAGGGGTGGTGGGACAATCCTTGATGCTTAAGTCATTCCCTGTCAGCCCATGTGGAGAGCATCTACAGTGCTTGTCCATCTGATGACAGTAAGTCATGGTCTGTCAATAGAGGCCCTGTGTTTTATTAGTCTGTCTAATAAAGTTGGGGGGAAATGGCAAACTTTCATTTGAAAGCTTTACTTCATGTCTGAAATAGATGCTGTGAAGTTCAAAGCAATTGCTCCAAGTTCAGTTAGGTACATAGGAGCTCTACTACCTACAGAGGAAAAGGCAGCTAGAGAATTATGGGCTAAAGAAGAGAAAAGCTGAAAACATATCTTGCAAAGGACAGAGAGAGACAAGTAATTTACATCCTGTGAGGAAAGTGAAGAGGTTGCTGGTGGAAGGGAAATAGCAGTTGCATGTCACACACACACACACACACACACACACACAAAAACCACTAAACCAAAAAACCACAAGAAACTCTAGAAGCCAAAAACTGAAAATGCTGATTAGACATAGAGGTATTTTTTGAGACACTTTATGTCCTGGTTTCATATGGGATAGAGTTACTTTTCTTCCTGGTATCTGGTATAGTTCTGTGTTTTGAATTCCATATGAGAACAATGTTGACAACACACTGATATTTTGGTTGTTGCTGCATAGTGCTTGCACTGAAATAAGGACTTTTCAGTGTCTCATGCTCTGAAAGTGAGGAGATAGTTGGGACTGAAGCCAGGACAACTGATCAAATTGGCCACAGGGATATTCCACACCACAGAATCTCATGCTTAGAATATAAACTGGGAGAGTTGACCAGGAGGGGCTGTGCTCAACTCAGGGACAGGCTGGACATCAGATAGCAGGTGGTGAGAAATTGTATTGTGCATCACTTGTTTCTCCTCAGTTTTATTCCTCTCTATTTTTCTTTTTGTAATCTTCCTTTTCATTGTCATTTTTAGTAGTAGTAGTAGTAGTAATATTTTCTACATTATCTAAATTATTAAACTGTTCTTATCTCAACCCATGGATTTTACCTTTATCTGACTCTTCTTCCCACCCCACCAGGGGTGAGAGGGCAGGGAGCAAACGAGTGGCTGTGTGGCACTTAGTTACCAGCTGAGATTAAACCATGACACCATATTAAACTGAGAACTGCCTACTGTCATACTGAAAAGCCTTCAAGAAATAGGAGAAGGAGAAGGAGAAGGAGAAGGGAAAATGGAAAGGAAAAGGAAGAACCAAAAAACTCACAGAAAAACACCACCCAAATTTAAAAGGACAGTGAAAGGAACTACTAGAATTTGACAGAATTCATGTCCAAATGGGAAACCCTGGAAAATGTGGCAGTTGAAAAGTAGATCTCCAATTTGATGGGATCAAATACCTGTTCAAGAGGCAAGTTGCTAATAAAAAAAAAAAAAACCAACCACTTTCAAGCACATCCAAACCATGATATGTGCCAGAAGTTCAGTGCAGCTTCAAGTGAGATAGTCAAGAAGTAGAAAGATTATTTAGCAAAAATAAGAAAAAAACTTAGATGAATGCAGCTCATTAAGGAAAAGGTGAAGGAGCCCCCTGAGACAGATGAAGAACAATCTCATACTGAAAAGGTTTTGAAACAAATCAATGCATTGACAGGTAAGGAGAAGGCAGGATGGCAACCATCAAACAGCTTTGCTGCAACTCAGTATGAAAATGCTAATTTGTGAGCTGCAATGCAACTGGTATCAGAGGAGCAGACGATGGCCAGTATAACTTCAGACTCTGAAAACGAGGCTCCAGGGTGATGCTGAGATCTAGAGAGCAATAACTCTAATGATTTTACCTGGCACCATCAGGAGGAACTGTGAGAGCAGTTGAACTGGGTAGGAGTCCACATGTATTTTTACCTCCAGAAGTCACACCTCATGGATGTGCTGGAAACATCAATAGGATTATACAGGCTTTGTGGGTAAGGGTGGTGCAGATGGAAGATTTTGTCAAAAGCTTTTGCATAACAATCACTTCAGATTTCTAAGAGATACAAAGGTCATGTTTTCCCTGTTTTAAACTAGAAAGCAGGAAATGACAGAAATAGTGGAGAGTCTTCACTGTGGAAGGAAGCTGTCAGTGGGCTGCCACAAGTATTGGCACACTGGACTTTACCATTCAATATATTCCCCAGGGATCTAGCCAAGGCTGTCCAGCAGGTTGACAAAAGAAAGAAGGGCAATCAGTATCAGTGCTGAGCTCAAAGCTACAGAAGGGTATTGCGTTCCTGGATAACTGGGTGATCACATGGGAAATGAAAATTTAATGTCAATGACGACAAAGTAGGGGGAAAAAATAACTCATAGCTATTAGTCCTTAGGAAATAGATCTTTGAGTCACTTTGGACAACTTTCTGAAAACATCAGCCCAGTACTGAGCTGTGATCAAAAAAGTAGCTAGGATATTTTTACTTACTTTGAGCACAAAACAGGAGTTCTCATTATGTCATTCTGTATTGCTCCAATGCACATCTTTGGAAGATCACATGCTCTTAGTCACCTTGTTTTAAGTAGATCATAGCAGAACTAGAATGAGGAGTAGAGTGATGAGGATTATTAGGGTTACAGTCCTGATCAGATGGCACTCTAGATGTTGAAACATGCAGAAGAGCTGGAGGAGAATGAGTAGAGAATCATAGACTCATAGAACGTTTTGGGTTGGAAGGGACCTTAAAGATCGTAGAGTTCCAACCACTGTGCTGTGGGTAGGGACACCTTTCACTAATCCAGGTGCTCAGAGCCCCATCCAACCTGTCCTTGAACACTTCCAGGGAAGGGAAATCTGACAAATGAAAGATTACTTGGAGGAGGTTGAATGCAGGATGATTATTTACCAGGTTCCATAACACTAGAACTCCTGGAAAGTCAACAAAATGACCAGAAAATAAGGATAAAATAATCAAAAGAAAATGTTATTTCCTGGTATACTATTATATTATGAAATACAGTCTGTTAGAATCTAAAAATATAAAACTACTCAAATCAAATCAGACAACTTCAGCAATGGTCTGGATAAAGCCACTGGCCTAAAAAGCCCCTGAATTTCTCTTTGCCTGAAAATAACGGGTGTTCCAGGGATTGGAGTCATGTTTCTTATGTCCTTTTTCTCAGCAAGCTCTGTAGGAGGCCAGGCAGATCACTGGCCTGACCCAAAATGGCTTTTCATACGTTGTTGTAGAGCTCTGGCCTTTGCTTCCCCTCCCATCTGCCAGGCCACCACTTTCTATGGATCTTTTTCATGACCAGTCAGTATAACTTGATATGATGAAGCTAAGTTTTCTGGAAGAGGTGATCCTTCCCTTCTGCACAGCCCTGGTGAGACCCCTCTGCAGTGCCATGTCCAGTTCTGGGCTCCCCAGTACCAGAGAGAGATGGATTACAGGAACAAGTCAGGCCAAGGGCCATGAAGACAATTAATAGCTTGGAGTACCTCACAAACGAGTAGAGGAGGCTGAGAGAGCTGAGACTGTTCGGTCTGGAGAACAGAAGGCTTGGGGGGATCTCATCAATGTGCATAAATACCTGGTGGCAGGAATACCAAAGGCATAGCCAGGCTCTTCTCAATGGTATCCAGTTGAAAGGCTAGAGGCAATGGGTATGAAATGAAATACAAGAAATTCTGTTTAAATATAAGAAAAAGCTTTTTCATTTTGAGAGTAAGAGAATACTGAACAGGATTTGGGCATGATAGAAGCATACCCTACCAACACAAGAATTTCCCACTCCAGACCCCTCCTAGATCACAGTCCAGTATTTTTAAGCCTAAAGGATCAGGGACAGTACTTTGTGTGGTACAGAAACACACTTCCACAGCCACCCAGCTGCAGGGCACCAAGGACTGAGGGGAAAAACTGTGGGCAGAAAACCTGTCAAGCACTCCAGCAAGCATCATCAAAGAAGGACTGCTGGAGCAGAAGATATGTTGGCAATTACCATCTCTAATTTGCAAAATAAACTTTAAAAACATGATTGTAATGGTTTACAGTATGTGAGAGCCAAGGTATTTTTGCAGTATTTAAACAATAGCCAGGGATGGGAATGGAAACCTGGTCTGCACACGGAGTGCTTCAGATAGCAAAACCTCCCCATATTATTCACTTTTCCATGTATTATAAAGCTGATTGTATAAAAGGGCAGAGATCTTCTAGCTCATACATTTCTTGGACATTCATGAAATCTGTAAGTTGTCTTAAACTGGGAGATCTGAGTTTAAAACCCTTTCCTTAATTTAGAAAATACGGACTTTGGGCCATTCTCAGACCTTGTATATGGCCTCTGCCCCACTGCCAGGTACAGAGGCACACATCCCCGTCTGAATTTATGTAAAATTCTTGACTAGGTCTGGCCTAGATGGAGTTCACTATCTTCACAGCAGCCCCTAGGGTGGCTGTGCTTTGGATTTGTGACTAAAACAGCGTTGGTGGTGTACTGGTGTTTTCGCTGTTGCCAAACAGTTCTTGCAAGGCATAAAGCTTTCTCATTGTTTTCCACTCTGACCCATCAACAAGCCTGGCTGAGGATGGGAAAGACATTGGGAGGGAACACAGTTGGGACAAATGACCTGCATTGGCCAAAGGGATATTCATTACCATGCAGTGTCATTCTCCATGAGCTCAATCATCAGCAATAAATACTGAGGTAAAGCAAGAGCAAGGCTTCCAAGGTGGCCATTGTTCAGAGCCCAGCTGGGCCTTTGTCTGGCTGTGGGGCATGGTATGTGATTGTTTTATTTTTCCTGGAGTTTTCCCCCACTTTTTTCTTCACCAACTAAACTGTCTTTATCTCCACCCATAAATTTTCTTACTTTTGTTTTTCCTTTTTCCTCCCACATCCCAGTGGGAGTGGACAGGTAGAAGCAAGCATTTCTGTATGTGCTTGGCTGCTGGCTGAGTTCAACCCACCACCCTTCTCCATCCTGAAAATGTATTTATATGCTGTCTGTCAAGTCTGAGACATCTTCCTGTCTCACAGACAGTAGCAGAGAATAACTGCAGGACAGTGCTTGGAGAAAGTGGCATCTCTCCCTTTGCAGCCATACCATCCATCCTGTATGGCTCACTGCAGGCAAGATCCACAAGCCTGAAGAAACGCTCCATACAGGCTGTCTTTGCCTTGCAGTTCACATCACCCACCACAGGGAGACAGCTGCAATACATCTCTGGAAAAGAAACTGGCCCAAAATGTCAGGATGAGGCATTTGTATGGAAACTGGCACACCACTGTGCAGAGATGTGGCTGCTGTGGACTTGCCCTTTCCTGAAGCAATGAGTTTGGTTGCTGTGGCCAGAAGCCCACAAGCAATTTTTCCCTCTGGCCAGCTTGTGGGTGTAGGGAATGGCCTTGGACTGGGTTGGGAGGGGGGCTGTTAGCCAGAGCATTGCTGCCCTTAGTGCGGAAAGAGGGAACGTGGAATGAAGGATGCAATACTCTGCAGATAGAAAAAGAATCTTATGCCTAAAGTAACTCCACACTGTTGGAGAAACTGATTTCTCCATGTTTGTGCTATAGCTTTCCTGGCTGAAGCTGAGAATTTCACTTGAACTGTGCTTTGCACTGGTACCCCATAATGTGTGAGCTTAATTTTGTGGGTACTTGATCTGAAATCCAGACTGGGAAAGTACCTGAACCTGAAATCAGTAAGTACCTTAAAAGTACACAGTGATAACCACTGTCCCTGTGGACCCCTGAGGTTGGCTTCCGCTTCTGAGCTTGACTGCTGTGCTCCACGGCCCCATGTTTGAAACTGAGCTGACAATACCCTGCCTCTTGCAGCGGTGTTGCAAAGCACCATGAACAGCAGAGGGTACTCTAGGGGAAATTAAAAATTCAGATTCTTCAAAGCAGATAAGCTGAGGAAACATACATGCAGGAGATCTGAAACGCTCTAGCAGTGGGGATTCCTGAAGTGCTTTTGGGTATGCGCACTGCTGGACAAGGTCCATGAACTTGCAGCTCAAATCTGTAGGATTATGCATGAGCATAAGGGACCAAATGAAGACTGAAGATGTAGTTTTATTTTTGGCACTTCCTAGTTCTGCACACATGACTGCACTCAAGTAAATGTCTCTTAGAGCAGTTTGTTGTATGCAAATTACTTTAAATTTTTTTGTAATATTCAGGCTTCCCTTCCTTTATGGAAGGATTTTACAATTAAAATGTCCAAGACTTGTTAGGGCACCAGCAAAATTCTCTATCCAGCCACTAAACTGTTCATCATCTCCAAATGTGGGAATTTATATCCTCTGGATGCCTTCCCTTGCAGCAGTTGGCATAAGCAAGCCCTGGCCAGGAGCAGGAGCCTCCCAACACCAGGTGTGTTCCAGCAGGACGTGATCTCCACGCAGCAGTGTCCTTAGTGACTGCCACCATCCCCTCTGATGGGGATATCAGCCGCAAGTGTCTCCATGCTCCATGGGTGCCTAAAGGTGATTGAGAATTTACAGGATATGTTTAAACTACTAATGGGAAAACAGAACAGTCTCAAAGTGCCCAGTAATCCACTTACATGTGGGATCTTGCACCTGCAAGCAGGACTTTGAATGTGAGCCCTGTAAGTGCTCTAATCACAGGTGCTGGGCCTTGACTGGGAGGATTTGGCCCAGACGCCAGTAGAGAAGTTTCACAATGGGCTGGAATGAGTGGTCCCCTATAAGCAGTGTTCTGAAGGTTCCTCAGGTGTTTTTGTAGCTTTGCCCAGACCCTGTTAGTCTGTGGGACAGCACCCTGCAGCCTGAGGCCCAGCGAGGTCAGCCCCCAGCACCAGCACTGATGGATGGCTTTCCACCATGCTGCCAGCAGGCTTCAGCCAAAGTGTCCTGAGCAGTTTAACCTCACAGTTAAACAATCAGGAGCTCAGAGCAGTCTTGTAGGTATTTCCTCCATGCACTTTAAAAAATACAGGTGTTCCCACACAGTACAGTATGACATCAGTAAAAGCACCAGATTCATTTACAGATGTAACAACTGAAAAGAACTGCCACAGGGAGGTGAAGAGAGAAGGCCAGAGCCTTTGGCTGGGACAGAACTGCAAGCACTCTGTGAGCCAGATAAGGGTGTTGAAATGAAATATTAGACAGAGAGAGATGAAGGAGAGGAGAGGAGAGGAGAGGAGAGGAGAGGACAGGACA
>VZRN01000408.1:37479-52576 GCA_013397935.1 Dasyornis broadbenti
ATGGGAGGGAGGGGAGGGGAATAAGGGAGGGAAAAGTATAGTTGCTGTATAATAAAGCAGACCAACTGGATGTCAGAAGAACTGCATTAGCTATATGTTCCCAGCAGGTTAGAATGTGGAGTCTCTGCTAACAGTTTCTGTGTTTTGCAAGATTATTTAAAAAAAAAAAAAAAAAAAAGGAACAAAAAGTTCTGGCTACATGAGGCAAAGTAAACTAAATATGAAGATTCTCAGTTATCTGGAGGATTAATATTGTTTATTGCGGGAAGAGCTCACACATTTGGGGGCACTCATTATGTAAGTTCACAGGAGCAGCTTCATGGGGCTCGTTGCAGGGCAGGACGAGTGCCCAGCCATGAGTGGGGGTTGCCCCACTTGGTGCAGCTGCTGAATGCAGTTATTAGCATGAGAAATACAGTTCTGAGGTCAGCTGCTGGCTCAGCACTGAACAGCTTTCAGCAATTATATATGAGCATAAGGCTGGTGCCCCTAGACTAAACGCTCAGAAGTTTACACAGCCACTGTCCACTCTCCTTTCCACCATGAGGGGTGCTTTCACACTCGCAGGAGTGCGGGTTTTGGAAGTTTCCTGCAATCTTCCTATCCCCTTGGTAACTAGGTTTATTTATTTTTATTTATTTTTCTATTTATTCCCAGGACTGAGGGCTCTGCCACATGCTTCTCTGAGCTCTGAATAACCCCAAACACTGAAGAGCCAGGAATAACTCCTTTGCTGCAGTCAGTGATTGATACAGGCACTTCTTTTATCTACTGAGTGAAGCAATCAAAGGCAACAGCAAGCATTGAGCCAGGTAGCTGGTGGCAGAGGAGGAGCAACATCTGAAAGACTATCCCAGCCTCCAGATGTCAATGTTCATTTCAAAAAGCACACTGTGCTGTGGGTCTCTGCCCAGAGCTACCGAGGGTCTCCACCATCCCCTAGCGGGGCCGACTCTTCCTGCCCACGCTGCCAGATACCACCAACCAGGGCTCTCCTATTGCTTTAGCCGCAAGAAATTACATTTAGTATTGGCTCAACTTTTTCTATACTTAGGTCCAGTGAAAGACTTAAGAGGTCTGCAACAGGCAGGACATCAGCCCTTATTGCACACTTGTCCTGAAAGGCTATTGACACCCATGCCTACAAAGTGTTCAAAATGAGATATTACATATGCCCAGTACTGTCATTATCACAGAAAAGACTTCCCATGCAAGCTCATTTGTACTTTTTTATCAGTCTGAATGTTGAAAGGTAGTAGAAAACCTGCTGTCTGTAATCTCTGCAGCATGAAAAAGGCTGGGTTCACTCTCAATTTCAAGTGAGACTATCCTACCCACCAACCTGGTGGACCAACTTGAATGTGTTCTGCTTTGCTGAGGCAAAAGCCATGGCTGGGGCTTGGGTCCAGGCACTCGCCACAGAGTCACTTCTGGCCCTTTTGCATTAAGGAGTCACCAGAACAAATGCTGGACCAGCTGCAGGACTTTTCTCTTGGTTAAGAACATAAAACACCAAGCTGGACATATCCCAGCCTAATGGATTTAAATAAATCAGCACATGGTTGGGGTATCGGCAAAGAGAAAATTCCCCCCTGGCCTGATGGAAGTGGAAGTGAGAGGCAGAAGTCTTACTTGAACACTTACTAGAGAAAAGTGGGTAAGAACAGCACTGTGCCTTGTTTGAAAACTTAGGTGCTTTTCTGCTGGGAAGAATGTCTTCAGCACGTCTCCCTGGGTGGCTCAAAGATGCAAACTGCCTTAATGCCTAAGCCCTACCTTCAGGTGGCAGGATACATGCATGTTGGAGCTGCAGAGGGTTTCAGCACACCCCAGGCACTGTCCACCTCCCTCTTTAGTATCCTGGCTACAGGTCTTCTAACCTGGTGCTGCCAGCAACAGAACAAGAAAAGCAGACTCCTACTGCCCCCACACCTGCTCCTGTGCCTGCTCTGCATCCAGTTAGTCACATGCTTGAGCAAAAGTAACAATAAGAATGGAATAGGAGTAAATTGTTTTCACGCCTATCAGATAGAGGTAACAGTAAGTTTTTCTCATAGATCAGTTCCCAAGTGTTAGTGAGAGTGTCTGTACAACATGGAAGTGCTACCCTTACCCTGAATGTTATCCATATTTACTGAACAATTCCAGTTTGCATTTACTCATTCCAGAAAGTTTATACCTCAGTAAAAGCTTACAAGAAGCAGGCTTTACAGAAGTGACACAGCACACAGTAGCTACTTCCATAGGGCTGTGCTGTGGGTCTTGATTGTGTTAGAATTTGAGAAGTATGGTGCTCTGCAGAAGACAATTTAAGTGTTCACAGAGGACTTCAACCTTCCACTTCTGCCTCATGAAAGACTGCGGCAAGGCAGAGGGGAGCTTCTTTGTTCCCGTTCTCCTGCATTCACTGTTCAGCAGAGAACACCAAGCTTGGTGGCTCTTCCTTTTTTAAAAGGGGCTTGAACACTGGAGTTGTCAGCACAACGGCAAGTTAGTTTCTCCTAATCCCCACTCCAGCCAGAGCCCTTATTTAGCTTCTGTAATACCAGCAAGCCTTTGGGAACTAGTTTTTCCTGGAAAATTAAGTTAATGCACCAAGTCAGCTGTTAACTTGGCAAGGTGTTGTCTGAGATAAGGGCTCACATGAACTATTTTTCTGCTACATAACTACTATGTTTTATAAAGCCAGGTTTTAAGGTACTTCAGGCATTTTCATGTTTAGTAACTGGGTTAACTAGCATATGGAAGCAAGATTAATTTTTATTAGCTTGAAGTATCATTTTATTCAAGTGATAAGAAATACCATAATACATTATGCATCTGCCAGTTATAATCCATTTTAATTGGTTCCAAAACCTAAGCAATAAATGAGTAAGACAGTTTATCTAGTTAAATCGAAAAAACAGCATTCCACACAGCCAGTACTAGAGATGTCAACCGTATAATAATTCCAGCATTATGTTGTTATGGCTTTCCAGAAAGTCATGAAGTTAACAAATTAGAACACATCAAGAGCCATTTTCCAAAGATTTATTGAAGTAGCGACAGGTTGCTCATACTGTGCTGGAAAAAGCAGTTTTATTGAATTCAGATACTTAAAAACAGTATTGCAGCACAAGATATTGCTATTTGTAAACTAGACTCCATTGTAAACTCTAATCCTTCAGGGAGAGTCAGTTTGCAAGATCTAAGACCTATTTCCTAGCATAATCATCTTGCGCTCATGGAAAAACTGCAGAAAGGCACTTGAAAGCTGTTTCTTCCTTTAAGACGTGGACTTTTTCAATCTTGCTGGTAAGAATTTCTCCTTTAATACGTATGCATCTTCACTTCGGCTTTACTCCAAGTCATCATGATGCTGGGAAGTTTCATTAATAACCTAATGAAAAGCAAAAACACATTAAGTTTTAGTAGGAAAATTGTTGTGGTTTCTTAAGAGTTAGAAGTGGAACATTCACTTCCAAAATGTGAACAAGTGAGTACCAGCTCTCACTTATTCCAATTCTAGTTTGTAAACAGCATGCAGAAACCATTTAAGTTTTATTTACTTCAGACCAAAAACAGCACCTTATCCTAAGCAAGTAAAGCACCTGTGTTTACTGCCACATGTTTTCCTAAGGAAATCTTTTGAGAATTTTCTAACTCAGCTGAACTTAAATATTAAATATACAGGTAACAGTCAGCAACTTAAGGTTTTATTTTCAAATGAATTTTGATTTTTTTTCCCTGAGAATCCTGTTTGCTATAGCTGTATGTTCAGTCATACAGCTTGGAGTGCCAGCTGCTCTTCTACTCAATACTTACTACCACATAAAAGCTGCAGTAAGCAGTAGACAAACTTAAGAATTTACAGTAACCAGCTGTGATAGAAATAAAGTTACCACCAACCTGTCCATCTCTAGTTTCGACGGTCTTAATTAGAAGTGTTCTCTTTGAGTGAGTGTCAACCATTGGCTGAGACTCAATGTTGGTTTCTGCAGAAGAAGATTTATTATTACCGACAGTCTAGATGAAGTGCCCCCCCAAAGAAATGAGGTGTAACAGATTTTAGTGTCTACTTTCAGAATCCCAGTTTAGGACACAAAGAAGTCTCCTGCTCTGAATAAGCCAGGTCTTTTACATTTTCTCTCTGTGCCCCTTAAAGCACTTTCAGCAGGCATCCAAACTAATCACTTGCTATGTACCAGTATTTAAAAGTATGTGCTCAGGAACAAAAGAGCTCCTACTATCCACGATTAAGTAATTGCAAATACTGCAATTAGATCAAGAAATGCTTTCACAACCAACTGCAATCATATAAGTCAAAAACCAGCATAAAAGGAACTATCCAGAACCCTCATGTTAATGGATACAGCAACTGTCTAAGATGAAGCAGCAGAAACAGCTTACCCCTCAGGTTCAAAGAAGCAAAGGTCGGAATAGGCATGTTAATCCTGAAGGCAAAAAAAAAAATGGATAAAATCAGACATGGGTATCAAGTGTCTTCTAGTAATTACTGGTTTTGGAAAAGTGTCTGGATGTGATTACCTGCTCTCTTCACCCTCCAGCAGTTTTCTGTAGGTTGCAATCTCAATATCAAGAGCCATCTTTACATTCAGCAGGTCCTGGTACTCGCGGAGATGGCGAGCCATTTCTTCCTTCATGTTCTGAATCTCATCCTGCAGACGGCCAATAGTGTCTTGGTAGTTAGCAGCTTCAACAGCAAAATTCTCCTCCATTTCACGCATCTGGCGCTCCAGGGACTCGTTCTGGAAGAGAATAGTGAATTCAAGCACTGCTGCATTTCAGTCACTCTTCCCCACCCTAAAGACCCTTTACATTTTATAAAAGTAAAGTTATGTTACATTAGCATCCTTTCTGAAAATGGCCAGACATCTCCCAAATTTGTCATCTTATCTTCCCTTTGCAAAGTCAAGGAGGGTCATTTAGCTACCTTGTGATCTGAGGTGTGCCACATCTCTGTTCTACCAGGTGGCAAAGCCACCCTTTACAGTAAGCCCAACACATGCAGCTCAAGTCAGCATTCAGACAGTCCTTAGTAGAGGAGATTTGCAGGTGTGCTGAACACTGTTACATCAATTTCAAGTCTGTCTTTAAGGCAGTCAGGTCCTAGCAACAGCAAAATTTGCACCTTTCACTACTCCTCCAGGTTTGGTGGTTTTTTTGTAACTTTAGCTGTACCTGACAGATAAGGCATAAACACTTTCAGAAAGGCCTAAATAAATAGTGAATATTATAGCAAGAGAAACTCATTGTTTACAGCTTAAGACTAGCTCAGTATATCAATCTAGCCAGTGCACTGTTGTGCATGCATACAAATTGAGCCCATAGCAACCTTTTCAGAAAGTACTAATATGCTGCTGAATTGCATGGCAGATCACCTACATCCACATCCAAATCAACAATTAAACTGCAGTGCAGAGCTTAAAGCTGCAACAAAGAAGAACAACTGCTGTCTTCTACTTACGCTTCCCTTAAGAGCGTCAACTTCGCAGGTGAGAGACTGGATCTGTCTGCGGTACTCATTCGCTTCCTGCTTGGCCTGGCGCAGGGCATCGTTGTTCCTGTTAGCAGCTTCAGAGAGATCTGCAAACTGGAAAACCCCAGTCTGGTTAGCATAACACTTCAATAGAAATGGTGAAACACACTTTCTGTGGACACAGCAGGTGAGGGCAACTGAAGGTACTACAAGGGTTAGCACCTGAAATGCTTAAATATTAGCATTACTCTTAACATGCCTCTCTACTTCTAATTGTTATATTAGAATTCATTCCCCAGCCTGTACATTTCCCATTTTTTCACCATTTTTTTCACTCATTACTCCAGTACTTCACCCAACATCTGCTTTCAGGTACTAACACAGAGCCCAGTGTGCACCCATTACTTTGATGCTGTAATTATGGCACAAAATGTTTTCAGTTGTACCTTTCCCAGACTAGGATTTATAAAAGACTTTGTGTCATGGCTATGTTCATGTCCATTAGAGAGATAGAGGGAACAGCAAGTGCTACAGCAAAGCTGTTTAATAAAATTAGTTGCAGTACCTGAAGCATTTTACTTACTTTGGACTTGTACCACTCTTCGGCTTCCTGAAGATTCTTAGCAGCAACGCTTTCATACTGTTGGCGAACATCACGCAGGGCAGCAGTAAGATCAGGCTTAGAAACATCCATATCAATTTGGATGTGCTGTTCCTGGAGTTGGGCCTGCAATTCTCGGATTTCCTTCGAGAGAAGCAGACACTCATCATTATTGCACAAAAGCATACAGAACATACACAGGTGGGGACTCTGGTACAGAACCAGCAAAGAGCTTCCTTGCTAGACAGTCTGCATCTAAACACAGACCTCATTTTTCAGCTTACCTCATCATGAAGCTTCTTCAAGAAGACAATCTCCTCTTGCAGGGACTCAACTTTGCGCTCGAGATCAAGACGGGCCAGAGAGGCATTGTCAACATCCTGAGCAGAGAGAAGAATTATTCATAATATTACAAAACTGATGCAGAGAAGTCTCTTACAGCAAGTTCAGCAGCATACAGACTGATGCTATGTCTGAGCTTTTTGACAAGACAGTAAGAAATCCAAAACTGTAAAAATGCTTTCTGCCATCGCCTACCTTAGCCTTAAACAATCTCATGTACCTTTATTGGGAATTTGCAAACTGTACCACATATGTTGATTGTATGATCCTTGCTGACATGCTGCTAAGCATGATCAAGAGCACACAGATCATGGTGGGTGTAAATTCTACTAGTATTTGAGTCAGAAGTTGGCAGTAAGTGCTTCTAGTTTGACTACACTGAAAAAGAGTTAGTCTTGCAATTTGCAAACTTCCATTCTTTTCAGTGGGGCTTAAAAGAGCAACACATGCCTTCATGCCTATCAGTGGGCTTAATTTATGGCCTCCTTCGTGACCAAGCACAGAGCCCCTCAGGTCCACAGATCACAGTTTTAAAGCATACTTGTAAAGCTGGTGAGATATGTACAGGAACTGCAGCATTTACTTCATGAGGGTCAACATATGTCCCTTGAGAAAAAGAAGGCATGAGCATAAACACAAATTGACCTACTCATCACTGCCTACACCCTCACAGTTGCTGGCAAAGACTCCACCTTTTGCTGAACAGAGATAGTCTTAATCAACAGCAAAAATTCATTTAGAGTATAACAGAAGATGCATCATGAATGTCACATGGGAGCAACTGGAATTAGTTCAAAAGCATAACTTAAGAGTACACATTGATTGGGAACTTCTTACATTTTGAATGTGTAGGGCATTTAGTTTGCAAAGGGGAAGGTTGTTCCTTTCACACTAATTACATACACAGCCACATGCTTGTGCTCACAGGGTATTAACATATCAGGTTCTCACAGCTTACTCTAAAGCTATTTTGGATTGCCCAAAGCATAAGCATTCCTAATCAGCAGCTCTCTTTATTATGGTACCTTTGAAATAAGGAGTGTTTTCTTTAGACTCCTAGAAAGCCTTTCCTTGGATCACTCCTACTCTGGGGTAAGGTCCTTGCTCCAGAAGAATTATTCTGTTTACTTTATCCAACAAAACACCTCTTTCATGCGTCACTCCATAACTTTTCTATCAATTCCACTTTTACACACACAGTTCATATCAGCTCTGTTTTTCAGTTCAGGGAAAGAATTTCCTAATTAATTTGTTCTCCTCTCCCCAAAAACCCCTCAAGATCATTCTGGCAGAAAATTATATGGCTATAACCCAACATGTTTACACAATTGGCCAGACATCCAAAGATTTTCTAGAGGATTCTACAGAAATCTTCACCCTGTGAAGGCTATTAATTTTTTTTTGGTAACAACTGAATAGCGACAGGATTTTAGGACCTTATTGTGAATTGAAAGCAGCTTAAAATGAAGACACTTAAAATATATGGTATGTACTTTACCATATGCTATCATTTATATATTCCCTATCATTAAGATTGAGTATTTCAGTAGTTCCTAGATATATGAAGAACCACATAAATGAATGAGGTACTCGTAGCCTGAACAAACAAAGTACAAGCCATAGATACACGCTGCTGGAGTATGCACTGATTTCATCCCAGGGGATTCTTCAATGCAAGCCACAGAGTTTGCAGGGTTGAGCATCCATGTTTACTTCAGACAAACCTCATGTTAGCCAGGACCTATTAGTCTTGTCACAGGTTCAGGACCTATTCCTTGCTGCCAGACTAGCCAGCAAAGCTGCAGTAAATTACCTTCTCACTAACTGTGATGCTTGTCCTGCCTCAAAGGAAAGTACTCACTGAACCTTCACATTTATTTTATGCAGTACACCCCTCAGCACATGAGTAAAATCACATCTTTGCCCAGAAGAAATAAAGTAAAATTCGGTACATATGAGCCGAACAGTCTCTGGAAACAGGCAATTTGGAAATCAAAGCTTAAGTTCAAATATTTGTTCTTTATTTTAAGCTACTGAAGTACACAACCACTCCATCAAGTAAAAAGTAGCTTTGATGATACATCAGAACAGCAAAGTGCCTGCTGAAGTGTTCCAAATCTATACAACTATACAACTTTCCAATGGAAAAAGAGAATAATTTAATGAAAAGCTGTGCATTTTTTTCAAATGGAAAGCACAAAAAGATATTTCACCTTCAGTGTTCTGTGAATTTAATTTCACTTTCAGAAGAACAAAACTTACACTGAAACAGATTTAGGTTTCAAAACCTGCCTGTTAACTCCACCCTTGCCAGTAAGGAAAAATGAGGTATGACTGATGTTCAAATCAAACACACCAGCATGCACCAGTTATGTCAAGAGTGGATTTAGTGTAGAGTTTCCATAGACAATGATTCACATTTCTTATGCACAAGCTACAGTTTAGGAGGCTAAATATATCCAATTCTGACTGTCCTGCATGCACACATCTGCTAGGGGCTGAGTTCCTGAAGGACCCCTTTCCAAAGTAGAGGAAAGAGCTGGATCATGAGTGTGGAATATGCACAAGGCCAAATTCACTTTAAAGTCTAGAGCCTTCATAAGGTTCAGTTGGTTTGAAATACAGACATGCCTAAAGTGCACCAATTAAATATAAAAGATCATGTAAAAGCCAACCTTAAGTTAATTGACCCTTCAGCTGAATTCAGCAATGAATCAGAGTAGATGAGATTCTCTAAAACTTAAGTTAAATGCTTCTTTGTGGAACTTCACACTACGTTAAATTGTCTTAGCACTCAAAAAAACCCCAGAAACTTAAATTAAGGCAGTATCTCAAACTGTTCTGTTACAAACTTCTGTCCCCAGAACACCGGTGGAGACTGAATTCCCAAGCTCTGAATGGGAGTAGGTGTTTCAGTTTCCCCACATTATCTCATGAACACACCTGCTCTCCTTCAAGGACTGTAAATAAACTGCAGTCAAAAGCCTTTCCCAGGGAAACGCTGACAATCAAGTGGTGATTTCCTGAACAGTGACTTCTATTAATGCCTATGAAGAGTTCTGGGACAAAGTCAGCCTGTACCCAGCTGCCTGGAGATTAGGGCAGTCACTTCCAGTCTGGAAGAATGCTAACAATGCTGTTTTATACTAGCAGTTTTAGGGAAGAGACCTTGTTTTGAGAAGGCACATTCCTAAATATCTTCTAGTCCAAACAACGCTTAATCTAAGTTGAAAGCTGGTTTTGCACAAATGAAAACTTGAGCTTAAGAATTTTTGAACACTGTTTGCACAGTTGTTTCTGGTTGTCATGTAGGTTTTACTTTATCTGGAAAACATCACAGCATCCTACAAAGATTAAACTCTAATGTAACTTGTTTCCTAGGTTAACATTGTAAAACAATTACAGAGAATTCAATTCCATATTCTTAATGGACACCCAGAGGAGGCAGGCTCGAGACTGTGACCTCGCCCCAAGGAACATATTGTCTTCTTCTCGTCAGCAGAAAACACCCACGTGAAAAACCTTAAATTTGAAACTGTTGTCCAGTAATGCGCTGACCAGTGATTCATCAGAGTTCTGTTTTGTATAAAAACCGGACCATAATAGACACATTTCGCTAGAAATATGCCCGCACCATTACACATTTAGTAAGAATGCAGCCCACTGCACCCTCCCCTCCGACACAAAGGGATCTATTATTTCAATCTGCTGCCACCACACTTGCCATAATGCCTGTATCTGCATTCCACGGTGAATCCCATAGAAACCATTAATACCCTTCAGCCAAGCGAGCAGATGGCCCCCTTTCACTTTTGTTGGATCGGAAAGTGATTCCACGTTGGGGCGTTTTTTGTAAAACGGGCTAGACTTGGATAAAGCGGGACAATAGTTTCCCTCCCCTCCCCTCAGACCGCTGCATCCCCCTAAAGAAAACACGGAGGGCTTGCGTGAGAACTGACGGAATCTCTTTGTGCAAGGAAAGCAAACTCGTGCGATCCCACCCTCCGTCCCAGGCAGAGCCACCACCTCCTGGGGCCCCTCCCTCCTCCAGCACCGCTAACCTGTCTGAAGGACTGCAGGGTATTCTCGGCCTCCTCCCTCTGAAGCATCTCCTCTTGCAACCTGGAAGGAGCAAGACAGTGGTGAGGAAGGAGCGGGGGTCGCCCAAATCCCCCCGTTTAGCCTCCCACCAGCCCCGTACCGCCCAGGATGCTCAGGGGCTGCCTCCGCGCCAGGGGACAGGGCGAGGGGGGAGGCAGCGGGAGGCGCCGGCCGCCAGAACCCGCGTCCCCCCGGCACACTCACTTCTCCCGCAGCCGCATGATGTCGTCGGCGAGGTTGTCCCGCTCCACTTCCACGCGTGCCTTGTCGTTAGTGAGCTGGTCCACCTGTCGCCGCAGCTCCCGCATCTCCTCCTCGTAGAGGTCGCCCAGGCGGGACGTGCCCTTGCCCTTGAGCTGCTCCAGCTCGGCCAGCAAGATCTTGTTTTGCTGCTCGAGGAAGCGCACCTTGTCGATGTAGTTGGCGAAGCGGTCATTAAGCTCCTGCAGCTCAACCTTCTCGTTGGTGCGGTTCGCCTTGAACTCCGTGTTGATGGCGTCGGCCAGGGAGAAGTCCACGGAGTCGTGGAGCCGCATGGGCGGCATGCTGCTCCGCAGCCGCACCGACGTGGTCTTAGTGGCGTACATGCCGCCGGGCGAGGCGGACACGTAGCGGGCGCTGCTGGGCCGCAGGGCGCTGCCCAGCGAGTACCGGCTGCTGGACGTGATGTAGCGGGTGCCGGTGCTGGGGCGGCTGCCCCCGCCGAACATGCGGCGGTACGAGGAGTTTTTCGTGCTGATGCTCATAGCGGCGGCGGCGACGGCGCGGGCTTTATAATCCGGGAGCGGAGCGGGGAAACTCAGCTGTGCGGCAGGCGAAGAAGGGCGGTGGCCCCACCCCGGGCCCCTACTTATGGGGCCGCCGGGCCCGCCCCGCCGGCCCGCCCCGCCTCGCCCGCGGGGAAGGGGCGGTGGCCGCGGACAAAGGCGGTGAGCGGGGAGGCTTGGCCTGTGGGGTGAGGGGGGTGGGCGGCAGCCTCTGCTGGGGCTGAGCTCCAAACGCCGGCAGCTTTCCACCAGGGCTGAGGGACGTGGCAGCGCGGGCGCGGAGGGGCGGTGGCCCGCACAGGGGGCGCGGGGAACCCCGGCACGGCGCGCCCGGGGAGGACGGCGGTGACAGCAGCGGCATCCGTGGCGTCGCGGCAGTGGGCGCTGAGTTTCTCCGTTGCCTCTCGTTGTCCCCGTCCGGAGTTAGCGCGGGGACTGCGAGGAGGGGTTGGCAAGTTTAATGTTATGTCACAGGCCTGGAAAAATACTCCGAATAACACATTAAAACGCCTTTATAGGTATGGTGTGTGTGTGTGTATATATCTTTCTAAGAACCTTTCTTTTCTTTCTGATCCTTTTGAAAGTAAGATCAGGGAAAATAATGCTAACTATTCACAAAGGGCTGCCAAATGTTCAAAATAAACAGCCAGAAAAATAATGTATGTGTTTACTTTAACTGCCTCCCATGATCTCAACTCCTGTGCTTAAGACACAAACTTTACAGGTTAAATATGTTTTCCCTGTAGCTGGGTGAGCAGTTACATGCCTAAGATTTAATTCTGCCATTATTGTAACAACGATCCCAGAAATAACTTAGGTTTTTTGTGTGGACAGTACATTATTGAAATTGCTGCATCCATCTTGCTCCTGGATAATAGCTAGGATAGTAGCTGGCTTGTTTTTAACAAAGATTTGTTTCTGTACTGTTGTACCCGGCAGACTTTTGCTATTAATTTTGGTAGGCACATGGTCAGAGTCTTCTTATGAGAGCACCTGGCAAAATGATAATTGTTCATTAGATAGGATCCGCTAATATGTATATAACATAAAAGGCCAGACAAAAATCCCAGTCTTTTAAGAGCAATTTTACTATCAAAATGGGGCTACCAGCAGTAGAGAGGAATGATGTATGAAGTACAGGACAATAGCAATGGTATAAAAGTTAACAGAGAAAAATTTTGACTGAGTAGCAGCAGATTGTTTTCAGCATGAGTGCAGAAGTTGCTTAAGAAAGATGACGGAATTCCTGCCATTTAGATAATTTAAAACTTGAGTAGCCAAAGCACGACTCATAGACTCTAATTCTGCACGGGTGCATCAGCTAAGAGTATCTTTTTCCTCTTTGCTATGGGAAGTGAGTGATACATTGCAGACGTATTATCTCTAATATATTACTTCAGCACTTAGGAGATGGAAAACTACCATTGAATTTTGATTGTTTTCAGCTTGCAGTCCTGCAGAAGCAAATATCTTCACTGGAAGTTCTGGTAAACCTAAACATGAACAATGGGTAGAGAGAAAGGTAATCTTCACACCCTAATTCACTGTAGACAGCTATCGCACTTCAGATAATGTACCTTACAAGGAAGAATGTGAACCTATATATTTTATTAAAGATTTTGGGTTTTTTGAAGGAAATTGTGCTTTGCTTTGATTCTGTTGGCAACCAGAAGTGCAGGAATGCAGTTTGTATCTAAATGTAGGTCCTTGAGGTTTTAATTTCTTTTGTTCACTGAAGCTTAATCAAGCAAAGGAAGCTGACAAGGTTGAGCTACTGCAGTGCTTGCAGTATAAGTCCTGGGCTACAGCTCATTCCATTCACCCACTGAATAAGAGGCAGAGGTCACACAGCATTCCTGAGGCTAAGGGTTCCTGAAGCCCAGCCTGGACGCTGTTGTGCTGCCCAGCCCTCTCAGAGCTCTGTTTAAGCCATCAAGTTTGAGCTGTAAGCCTTTGTGAGCCCTGGCACAAAAGTACATACTCGTTCTATGAGTAGGCAAAAAGCAAAAGAGCACATAACCAACAGCGCCATGGATTAAAGATGCTTTTCTCAGAAATACTGATAGCTTTAGTAGACTGTTGGTTTTTTTAAAGGTGTGCTGGTGCCCCATCTCCTTTTCCTAACAGAGCACAACTTGCACTTCCCAAAATCTTCAATGGCACACATATGCAATAATCATCTTCATTCAGAAAATGCTTTGCCCATAAAATCCAAGGTGTTTGTTTTAATAAATATGACCCACCCACTTCATGTTTCAAGTGTAATTTCCATATGTTTATGTCACTGCTGCCATATGTACTCTTGGCCACCTGCCTCATTTCTGTGTCTCACTATGAAATGTTCAGAAATTGTTGGCTGTTGGGACTACAGTAAACCTTTAAGTGCCTTTTGCTGGCTGGCACTTACACAGATGCATAAATGGAAGAAGCTGTAAGTTTCTTGTAAGGCTGTAATAAATTCAATGCACATTTGCATTGCAAATCCCAAAGGGGAATAAACCATGTCCCCTTGAAATAAAAAAAATATCTCCACTGTCCTTTTCAGAAAAGACTCTATCTCAGTGTAGCCATAAAAATCACGGAGAGTGTACTTTGAATGGAAATGAAATCACAATAATCAGTCTAGTTTTATGGAAAATGCTGTGGGACTCTCAGAGGCGGTGGCTGATGGAGATCTCGACCACTTCTGACACGAAGAACAGACAGCTAATAGCATAATTCAGGACCACATTGGGGATTATTCATAAACTCTGGTTGTCATCTGTGCTGTTTACTATGATGCCTTCCCTTGCAATTTCGGTACGCAGTCATACGGCTGCCTGGTCAGCCTGCAATATCACTTACCTCTACTGAGATTGATCAGAGGTAAGCCAATGGCACTCTTGAAAAAATGAACAGATTTTTTTATCACGAAAATTTCAGTTCACACTGAAACTTTCTTTTTTGCTTTTTTTGTGAGTTTGTTTCTTTTTCCCCTCAGAGAATTATGTATGTTTCACTGCCAAGAATGAAATACAGATTCAAGTCCTAGAAGTTTTGCAAAAAGACACGTGTATTGTGTGTAACTTTCATTAACATGGATGTGCATAGAGAGAAAGTACAGATGCCTGAATGGCTTTATACTGCATATCTGTTGTACTAAAAATTAAAAGCTCCATAAAATAGAATCTCTATTATTTCCTTGCAAAAACATCTTTTGGTCTGGAAACATCACTGAAAAGATTAGCATTCACTTCTTCTTTTTTATTTCTTTATTTGCGATTTAATTTAAACAGTAAGAAACTAGAGCAATTTAGTCCAAATATTGAATGTGCTTTCCAGTTATTATAAATAACTGTTCACATCTGGACTAAATTGATGTGAATGCTTTTATTAATCAGATTTATGCCCTTTTTCTAAAGTTTCTGCTTCCAGGAGGTGAACACACATAAACCTCAAATACCCATGAAAAAACTTCAAATACAGTAATTTTTGTTGCCAGTACCATACAGTAACCTTGAGCCCTGGCATGCATGGGGCTGTAGAGGCATTCCTTTGTTCTTCCCCTGTACCATGAATATTGAATGAACTCTGGACAATAGAGACACACTTTAACATGAGGAAATGGGAGACCCTTAACACCCTACAGACAACTGAACAGGAACTCTCCATAGTGCTCAGCCAGAGCAAGTGCTGTGGTCTATCACTTGAGTGACTGCTGCAACTTTCACTGTCCAAGACCACCTTCATCCATGGCCTGAAAACATGAAGACTGCTATGGTTTTGAAAACAAAAAGATCCTTATTTAAAAAAAAAAAAAAAAAAAAA